>JAQFVV010008203.1:0-38073 GCA_028023455.1 Epiperipatus broadwayi
TATATATATACTGGAAATAATCCCATTACTAATGTTAAACTGAGAATAAAAATCCAAATATTAAATCTCCCCACATGGTTAAAAAAAAATCTAGAACCAACCTCTATGAAACAAATAAATTAAAGTTCATATTTTAAAATAACCAGCCTCAAAATCAACCCACATAGTTATAAAGTCCAGCACCACCCTCTGTGAAATAAATATATTAAAGTCGATATTTTAAAAATAGTCAGCCCGATTTTGAGGTTAACTATTTTAAACTATGGACTTTAATGTATTTATTTCACAGAGGGAGGTGTTGAATTTCTTAATTCATGTGGGATGATTTAATATTTGGATTTATATATACGTTGGTATATATATTTTTATTACAATTAATTATACACAGACGTACCTAGATAATATTTCATTTATATATATGTGCATAAAATAAACTGTCCATAAATTTTACTATGGCTTTTTCAATGATATTTAAAATAAATAAGATGCTAATTACGATAAAATCAAATATATTTTTAAATTAATTAACATTTGTAAAATGTGCATAAATTATTGTAATTTCTTGCACATTGAATTTTACAATCAATAAATCAATAAACTTTTAAAGCCATTACAAAAGCAGATGCAGTATTAATAACAAAATATATAATTCAGATGCCAAAACAGTACATAATGCTTAGCCAATTAAGTAATTAATAAACTGAATTAAAAAGATTTGTCAAAATTATCAAACCCCTCCCCCCAGTCAATTTTAACTTAATTTAATTGTCATAAAATATTAATCATTAAATTATTTTAAAATACATATATTTATATAGTCAAAATAAAACACTAACATTAATTGTTATAAATAATAGAGAAGCTGAGAGACAAGCTAATAAAGCTAGAAAAGTTTGGTAAAAACAAGAATATAAAAATAAAATGATTGTAAAAAAAAAAAATAAGTCACTTTTAATTAATATATGCGGCAATTAAGTCATTTTAATAATTGTGATTACAAAAAAAAAAAATAGATTTCTAAAAATATTGTGCAGATAGTGAAACAAAAAAAAAAAATAAAGAAATTAGAAAATGTTTAAAAAATATGTGGAAAAAATACCGAAAAATATATGATAAAATAGTCAAGCATTGATGGTTAGCATAGCTGCCTTCCAAGCAGCTTGCCCGGGTTCACTTCCCGGCAACGGATTTGACATATGAAAAAAAAAAAATAACAAAACAAACAACAATATTGAAAAAATAATTAAAATAATGAGATGAACGTTGTCCAGAAAAAGTTGTTTTAACTAAAAAAAATAATTATTACAGTTCCTACTAAATTTTTAAAATTATTCTAAAAAAATGTAATATAATTGATTTATATTTTTTTTAGAAAATTTATGAATCTGGATGAATGGCAAATAATTTTTTTTTCAGTGATTAGGATTCCAGAGTAGAAAAAAAATGCACTAAAGGGAGGGAATTTTTAAAACAATCTTTTTAAAAGACTATATACTTTTTTTTTTAACCTAAAGAGCAACTTAAATGTAAGAAGAGATGTAATTAACATTATTAGATCTATTGTTACGAGATAATTTAGAAAATTGATACTTATTTCACTAAAAAATTCATAAATTAAATTGAATTGTTCAGTTTTCCATGGATTAATAAATTATAATAGTTTGTTTTTTTTAAGTGAGCAAACATTGTATTACTAAAGAATTTATCAAAATCAAATTATTATAAATTTTTGTTCATTTATTATATAAATCATTTCTCAGAAAATCAAATAACATATAAAAAAGGTCAAATAAATTTTAAATTAAAAAAAAATTCAGCTAAGATTCAATCTAGCTGTTCATTCATCCTTCTTTCTACTGCATTAAATGCTTAGAATATAATAATAATTATAAATATAAAAGAATTGTTTCATCTTCAAATAAATAATACATATATTGCAAAGCAAAAGTCTCTCCAACATTTTCTCATAGAAAAATAGTGAAAACGAAAGCATTATTGATTTGCCAATTTCCAAATGGTGAAGGTTTCAATATATTTTTAATTCTATTTTATCTCTAAATAAAAATAGGTAAATATTTATTTAAAACCAAAATTTGATTTTTAGCTAATTTGGTTGTCCACTCTTAAAAAAATCATAAACCTGATAGGAATATTTTACTCAGCTAGGGTATATATATATATATATATAAATTGATTAAAGCAGTCAACACTTCAACAAATCATATATATATATATATATATATATATATATATATCATTAAAAACCAGTCAACATTTAAACAATTCCAATATCAATAACAATCAACAATTTTAAACTGTTATCAAGACAACCTCTTTTTAACTATAAAAGGGGAAACCAACATTTATTTACAGTCTAATATACTTATATATATACTAAAGCTTACAAGTTGACCACAGCAATTAAAATAATTGATAGAAAGAATTTTTAAAAAAACCTCTTTAAACATGTAAATATAATCTATTCTGAATTCAGACTAATAAATAGTCAATTATAACATTATATTCCAAATTGCACTTAAAGTATTACTTAAATAATGAGTGTAATAATGCTCAAAGCTAAATGGATTTGTAAGTAATCATTAAAAATAGATAAATATTGATGCAATAGGTATACCAAACTATATATTGTCCAGTCAAATTAAATGTAATGAAAGATGAGATAAATATTAAATAAAATAAATACTTAATCTTACATAGTCTGGCCAAATTTAATGTGATAACAGAAAGCATTTTGATGTCTACTTTATCCATACATTGGCATATTTAAATTTACTGGTAGTTTTAACTTTAAAGTAGAACAGATCTCACTTTTGGATAGCTAAATTTACTATAGTATAACAAATTCTAGTAATGATGATGAGATTTTTTTAAATTCAAAGTATATATAGAGAAATAAATTTATATGTTTTTAAAACCATTAAAATAGATGCTGCTATACTCATTCAATTTGTAATGGAAAATTTTATCATCTCTCAGCCTCTCTACCACTAAAATATTATGATTTAATTTAAATGTAACTTAAAAAGCTATAAATTAATCTTTATTTGTTAACAAAATGAGAAAAAAAAATTCTCAAAATAATTATTAATTTAAGAGAGAGATTTTCAAAGGTAGCTTAACTACGTAACATATAATATTGTTATATTTTATTGGATATCTTTATCTACTTCTCTGCTGATATAATTGTATGTCACTTATGAAAACAGATATAAATGTGAAAGTTACATTTAGTTACTATAAAATAGCAGTACCATACATTTTACCCATTATCACTCAAGAAGACATTTGAAACTTTGTTCTTGTAGTGCATAGATATTAAAAATAATTTAATTTACAGTATGCAAAGAAAATGAATAGTCAAACATAAAAAAAATTACTTATTAATGATATAATAACAAAAAATGTAAATTCAAACTCTGAACAAATAAAAAAAAAGTACAATCAATCATAAATACAAACATAATACATCTTTCAAACTTATGAAAATTTTATAAATAATTTGCCACAGATGCTTTGGCTGTCAAAAAAATTATATAATGGTATAGTATTTTTCTAAATATACACAGAATATTATAAGAATAATAAAATTTATATACTATTATTTTAATATTTAATTTGAAAATGATTTTTTCAATAAATGCAGAGAAATATAATATTCTAAGAATTTTAATCATAATTTATTATTGTAAAATGTGTGTGGATGTAAATTATACATGTGCATATATCATTTTTATCTTGTATTGTCCCCATCCCCAGACCAGTTTTGACCTATGGGTTTCTTCAGTGAGAAGTTGGGACATTAGATTCAAAAAACCAACTCAATCTAAGCACTTATCTAAAAGTTAATTGTCAAGAAGATCTGAAACTTTTAGACATCTACATGTTTTTAAAGTCATGTGCAATATATATATATATATATATATATATATATATATATATATATATATATATATATATATATATATATATATATATATATATATATATATATATATATATATATCAGCATAGAGCATAAATAAGTTTGACCAATATGTTAAACATCGCATATAAATATATAGTAAAAATATCATGTTATAATAAGTACTGAGTTGTACTACCAAACATGCTAAAATAAAACTTTTCTTGCAATTATACCTGGAATTTTAAAGATTGCCATGCCTTAATATCAAAAAGTACAAGATATAATAAGCATAAATATTCAGCAACTTCACATAACTCAAAATACATCATTTTCAAAGTATTAGGAGTGCAATAATACACAAATGCTTCTAATAAATACCTTTCATTTCACTTTAAATATATTTCAACTAATAATTGGTGAAGTCATTACAAATTCTTTCATGCCATGGGATATATATATATATATATATATATATATATATATATATATATATATATATATATATATATATATATATATATATATATATATTTGTGCCCTTGTGGGTCACCATCTAATTTTTGTGCTAATCTATTAAAAATTTTAAATTTAAGATATATTTGAATATGTGATGTTAATTTTGCTTATGGTAATATTTTAAAAGGTTTAATTAAAGCAATCTATGAGTATTTGATATGTAAAATTGTGCTGATATTGAGAGAGACATTTTAAATGATGATGATTATAATATATAGTTGGAAAAATGGCCATAATCAATACTGCATTAATAGATTTAATAAATAAATATTTAAAACTAAAGTATTTAAAAAGACAAGTTAAAATTAAATGCATATATTTATTGTTCATAAAATAATGTTATAAAAGAATATAAATATTTTAATTATTGTAAGTACTTAAATAGAAGATTAAAATTTGATTTTAATAATATCGAATAATTATTTTAAAATCTGTCATAATATCTTGTTTATTTTAAAAATATTTATTATAAAAGAATGCAATTGTTAGTTTATTTTTAGACTATGACAAGTGTTTCTTGTGTTGTAGAAAACAGATGTTAGTTAGATATGCACACACATGCTTGGAAGATGTTTCGTAAAGTTGCAAAACTATTTTTAAAAAATCATGTTATAAAATTTATAAATAATATGTGAACTATTGCAAGATAAAAATAAAGATATTAATGTAGAATATTAAATTTGATTTTAAAAAAATATTGCTTTAAAAATATAACGTATAAAAAGACTTAGTGTATTTTAAATAATTTTATAAAAGTTTAAAGTGATATAGAGTAAAAAAAAATATGCTTTTAAAAAAATATTTAATAGATGTAAATAAATGATAAAGATTATTTTAAAATTTAATAATGTAATGAATATTAAATGTTAAATAAGTCATTATTTATTTTTAATTTTGTGTTGTTGGTAAATATGTAAATAAGCCAGCAAGTTGATTGTTTAAATGTACCAATCAAATGGGAAGTTTCTTCTGGTATAAAAGCTCAGTTCAATTGTTAGGAGGGGACTCTGTGATTGAATTTTAAAGTTAATTGTGTTATTAAAAAATAGCTAAGTAAATTTTTATAGACGCTTTTAAAAATCATTTTTCAAAATTATAAGAGTGTCTTGTAAATAATTTATAAAAGTTTTAAATGATAAGTATGCAGTGTTAAGTTAATTTTTCCCTATCATCTGTCTCTATTTAAGCTCAATTTGCAAGCAAATAATCATGGAAACATCATATATAGTGAAAATATATCAGAAACTTTACCCTAGAAATATGACAAACACTGGATTAGTTCGGAAAATTACGAGATGGAGAAAAGTAATATTTTGAACAGTATATAATTTTAAAAGCTAATTGCTATTGACTATTAGAAAATTAAATATTTTAAAGAATAAAAATACTTCTTTATAAAGAAAGTATTTTAAAAATATAAATTTAAATATATATCTTAAGGAAAGATATTAAAAATAAAAAGTAGTTTTATAAATACTTGCCTTGTTAAGTCTTTATGTTTTAAAAGACTGAATGTTGACAATTTTGAAAGGCAAGTAAATTGAAAATATAATTAGCTAAAAGTCTTAATATAATAAAAATTATTATATTGAAATAATCTAAACGCTGGTTGTTTTAGATGAAGAAACTTATTCTTACCTGGATATTTTGTTAAGGAATGCGCAAGTAATACATGGACGTCCAAGTCAATTTAAAATAATTAAATATAAATTTTTATAAACTATAGACTAAATTAAAATAATAACTTTTGATTAATATTCTTAAGAGAACTAAATCAGGATCCTATAAACTATTTTAATTTTATTTTATTTTCTTGTGGAACTTTTTTTTTTTTTTTAAAAAAAAAGAACGTTTTCTTTTCATAAACTTTTAAAGAAACACGTGATGTAAGGAACAGAAATGGTGTTTTAGTGAATGTGTGCCTAGGATTAAAGAACTTTATGGTGAAAGAAAACATCGCTGGAGTTACGTAATATGAATTCTGTTTTATTTATCTAACATAAAATTTAAATATTTAATCTATTAAAAATGAGATAGGTACATTTCTTTAAATAATAACTAAAAATAATATAATGATTAATTGCATAAGTTTATTTTATAATTAATATAACTACTAATATTTTAAAGAATGATTATGAGTATAAATGTGGAATTATTTTATGAAGCTGTAATTCGAAGAATATTGGAAGATGGACTATACATTAAAATATTATATGGTAAAAATTTTATAATAATAATAATTTTGATGTATTTAATATGTTTTTCTCTTAGATCAACCAAATGATATGTTATTGTTGGATGAATGTATAAATATTTTAAAAATACACACACATTATATTGGCAGTAACAGTTTATTTAAATATGCATAATTTGAATTTATGATATAAATATGATACAACATTACATAAAAGCTTAGAAATAATTATATGATTCTTTCGTAAATAAATTTTAATATTTTTTTATGTTATAGTATTAGAATTATATTTATTATTTATAAGTAATTATTTTTTTTTATTGCAAATTAGGAAGAGAGTTAAAAGTCTATATTTTATTTTTGTTTATTGGATAAATTAAGTTAAGATTTATGTAGAAGTTTATATTTGGATTGAAGGTTTACCAAATATAGATGATGAAGTATAAATAGTTTGGATAATTAATATTTTATTTAAAGTTGAAGGATTGTTTTCGGAAATTTCAAATAAGTTTAAGAGGATGTTTTGTAAATAGAATTTTATTAAGAAGGAGTAGTATAACACATAAAGTAAAGTAATAATTTCACATAGAAAAGAATCATAGAATTTATCTAATATAATACTTTATGAATTTGAAATTAATGAATAATTTAAATATTATTATTTCAACAATACATATATGTAATGCATATTTGATAAAACATGTAGCATGAATTGCATTAAGTGAAATATAAAATTATAATCAATTATTGTTATTACATTACAAAGATACATTAGTTTCTATATTATGACTATTAAAGTAGTACTAATAGTAAAGTGAACACATACTAGTACATGTATGGAATGAATAACAGTAATACTTAAGTGATGTAGCAATTTAATTATTAAAGGTTAATTGTTTACATATGCTACATAAAACAATGTATTTACATAAATTATTATTTGTAATAATTGAAGTTCACTG
This sequence comes from Epiperipatus broadwayi, assembly GCA_028023455.1. Lineage (NCBI taxonomy): Eukaryota > Metazoa > Onychophora > Udeonychophora > Euonychophora > Peripatidae > Epiperipatus > Epiperipatus broadwayi. The sequence goes on from JAQFVV010008203.1 coordinate 7,598, forward strand.
ATATTTATTTAAAGTCTAAGTTTTGAAAACATACTTCAATGTTATTAGTACAGCATTTTAAAAGAATGTATAAATTATTTATTAAGAGTATAAGTTAATAACAGTGTAAACATTTTGTATTATTATTTTCTTATTTTTATTTTCTTTGTTTTCATAATTTTGAACTGTAAATATTGTAAATAAATTTTTAGTTGAAGTTAATGTAAATAAATTTATTTAATTTATTTTAAAAGTGTGTCGAGTTCATTATTTTACACCACAGCATTTGACAACAGATAATTTGAATAAACATAATATTTGCACAATATGAATTTATTATTATTATTTAGAAATAAACACAATATTTTCTTGATTATCATTTATAAGAATTGATTGACATTAACATATCATATTATAATGGTCATAGGGTAATTATAATGCACATTATAAGAGTACAATATTATCTATTGCCACAGATTATTAAATTATAAGATTTTGATCTATTCTAAAATTAAGATACTATATGAAAATAAAAGATATACATATGATTATTTATTTAATGATTGATGATATATCAGAAATAGATAAGATTAAGTTATACCCTAAGATTAGTATTGTATATTATATTATTAGAATAAGTTAGGTGTATTTAGGTTTGATATAAAATCCTTATCATACTTATTTACATGAGTTATCATTACTTTAAGATAATTAGAAGAACCTGAGATTATTTAATTATATTTTATAATTAAAAGTTGAGATTTATTTATTTATTATTATTAAAGATAGTTTATTTTATTTTAAAAGCCATAAGAATGCTGTAGATGAAGTAGTAAGATAATATGGAGGTAATAGTATTCTTATGCCATTGAGATAATGTCTTGGAAGATATTGACTCAATGTAAATCTACTTATTACTTTGTAACTTTACTTCACAGTCTCATGATTTTGATAAATACTTATTTAATTAATACATATAATATAGATATAATTTTGATAATTGATAATACAATGTAATAGTAATCTAAGACTCATATAAAATCTTAAAAATGTAGATATACTAGTAAAGTGTAAAAGTATTGACAAGAGGGATTTTAATCAGCAACTACCTTTCAACTTACACCTAGCACCTATTCGCAATAAATAATATTAGAGTAAACTTAGTCTTACAATTTAGGGTATTCATCACTTATTAATATCAATCATCATATATAAATATTTATTTATATGTATATCAATTTTGGAAAATCAAAAATCTTATAAATTAATAATCTTAATATTATTAAATAATAGTTCCTTCGAATATCATTATAAACTACCTATAATCATAATAAGTACAATAAATAGTAGTACTCAATCAATACTTATAAAACGCCTCAAAATAGCTACCTTGTATATTTCCAATAATAATATTCATATTAGTGCCCAAATATTATCAAAAAGTTTTGTTCAAATTATCTGTTGTCACTAATGCCTGTGGTGCAAAATAATGATACTCAACACACTTTTAAAACAAATTAAACGAACATTTATTTAACATTAAACTTCAACCAAGAATTTATTTACATATATTTACAGTTCAAAATTACGAAAACAAAAGAAAATAAAAAAGAAGAAATAATAATACAATATGTTTACACTTTATTAACTCATACTCCTAATAAGTAATTATACATTCTTTAAAATGCTGTACTAATAACATTGAAGTATGTTTTTAAAACTTAGACTTTAAATAAATATCAGTGAACTTCAATTATTACACAGAAAAATTTATATAAACAATATTTATATAGTATATGTAAACAATTAAACTTTATTAATTAAATTGCTACATCACTTAAGTATTACTGTTATTCATTTCATCATGTACTAGTATGTGTTCACTTTAATATCAGCATTACTCTACTAGCATAATATAGAAACTAATGTATCTTTATAATGTAATAACAAATAATTGATTATAATTTTATATTTCATTTAATGCAATTTATGTTACATGTTTTTATTAAATATGCATTACATATATGTACTGTTAATAATAATATTTAAATTATTCATTAATTTCAAATTCATAAAGTATTACATTAGATAAATTCTATGATTCTTTTTTATGTAAAATTATTACTTTACTTTATGTGTTACTCTACTCCTTCTTAATAACTTCTTTCTACAAAACATCCTTTAAAACTTATTTAAACTTTCCGGAAAAACAATCATCAACTTTAAATAAATACTAATTATCCAAACTATTTATACTTCATCATCTATAGTCGGTAAATCTTCAATTCAAATATAAACTTCTACATAAATATTAATTTAATTTATCCATTAAAATAAAAATAAAATATAGACTGTGAGATCTCTTCCTAACTTGTAATAAAATAATCACTTATGAATAACAAATATAATTCTAATACTATAACATAAACAAAATATTAAAATTTATTTACGAAAGAATCATATAATTATTTCTAAGCTTCTTATGTAATGTTGTATCATATTTATATCATCAATTCAAATTATGCATATTTAAATAAAACTGTCACTGCCAATATAATGTGTGTGTATTTTAAAATATTTATACATTCATTCAACAATAACATATTATTTAGTTGATCTAAAGAAAAACATATTAAATACATCAAAATTATTATTATAAATTTTTTACCATAAGCAATGATTTAATGTACAATCCATCTTCCAATATTCTTCGGAATTACAGCTTCATAAAATAATTCACATTCACACTCACAATCATTCTTTAACATATTATGTGTTATATTAATTATAAGATAAACTTATGCCATTAATTATTATATTACTTTTAGTTATTATTTTAAGAAATGTACCTATCTTATTTTTAATAAATTAATTATATTTAAATTTATGTTAAATATATAAAACAGAATTCATATTATGTAACTCCAGTGATGTCTTCTATTCACCATAATAGTTCTTTAATCCTAGGTACACATTCACTAAAACACCATTTCCGTTTTCCGGTCAATCACGTGTTTTTTTAAAAGTTTATGAAAAATGAAAACGTTCTTTTAAAATAAAATAAAAGTTAATCAACTCCTCTATAAAATATAATAAAATTTAAATAGTTTATCTGATCCGGATTCAGTTCTTGAAAAATATTATTTAAAGTTATTATCTTATATTAGTCTATAGTTTATGAAAAATTATCATTTAATTATTTTAATTGACTTGGACGTCCACATATTACTTGCGCATTTCTTAACAAAATATCCAGGTAAGAATAAGCTTCTTCATCTAAAACAACCAGCGTTTAGATTATTTTAATATAATAATTTTTATTACATTAAGTTTTTTAGCTAATTATTTTTCAATTTATTTGCCTTTTACAATTGTCAACATTCAGTCTTTTAAAACCTAAAGACTTAACAAGGCAAGTATTTATAAAACTACTTTTATTTCTAATATCTTTACTTAAGATATATATATTTAAGTTTATAGCTTGCAAAAATACTTTCTTCATAAAGAAGTATTTTATTCTTTAAAATATCTATTTTCTAATAGTCAATAGCGATTAGCTTTTAAAATTATATATTGTCCAAAATACTACTTTTCTCCATCTCGTAACTTTCTGAAATAATCCAGCATTTGTCATGATTCTAGTATAAAGTTTCCGATATATTTTCACTATATATGATGTTTCCATGACCATTTGCTTGTAAATTGAGCTTCAATATAGAGACGATCGATAAGGAAAAATTAAATTAACCCTGCATGTCTATCATTTAACACTTTTATAAATTATTTACAATGACACTCTTATAATTTTAAAATTGATTTTGAGAGCGTCTATCAAATTTACTTTGCTATTTTTAATTACACAATTAACTTGAAAATTCAATCACAGAGTCCTCTCCTAACAATTGAACTAAGCTTTTATACCGGAAGAAACTTCCCATTTGATTGGTACATTCAAACAATCAACTTGCTGGCTTATTTACATATTTACCAACAACACTAAATTTTAAAATAAATAATGACTTATTTAATATTTAATATTTATTACATTATTAAATTTTTTAAAATAATCCTTATCGTTTATTTAAATCCACTAAACATTTTTAAAATATTCTTATTTACTTGATTTTTACTTTATATCACTTTTATAAGATTATTTAAAATAAACTAAGTCTTTTTTATACGTTATATTTTTAAAGCAATACTTTTAAAAATCCGATTTAATATTCTACATTGATTTATCTTTATTTTATCTTGTGATATCTCACATATTATTTATAAATTTTATAACATGATTTTAAAATAGTTATGCAACTTTATTAAATAACTTCCAAGCATGTGTGTGCATATTTAACTAACATCTGTTTCTACAACACAAGAAACGCTTGTCATAATCCAAAAATAACTAACAATTGCATTTTTTTAAAATAAATATTTTTAAAAATAAATAAGATAATATAACAGATTTTAAATTAATAATTCGATATTATTGAAATCAAATATTAATCTTCTATTTAAGTATTTATAATAATTAAAATATTTATATTCTTTTATAACATTATTTTATCAACAATAAATATATGCATTTAATTTTAACTTGTCTTTTTTAAACACTTTCAGTTTTAAATACCTACTTATTAAATATATTAATGCAGTATTAACTATGGCCAGTTTTTCCAACCATATATTATAATAATCATCATTAAAATGTCTCTCTCAATTTCAGCACAATTTCACATATCAAATACTCATAGATTGCTTTAATTAAACCTTTTGAAATATTACCATAAGCAAAATTAACATCACATATTCCAATATATCTTAAATTTAAAATTTTAACAGATTAGCACAAAAATTAGATGGTGACCCATACAAAAGGGCACAATATATATATATATATATATATATATATATATATATATATATATATATATATATATATATATATATATATATATATATATATATATATATATATATATATATACTAATCTAAATATGATATATATATATATAACGAGTATACTTAACAACGATTGCAAAATAACTAATGATCTCAATAAACTATAAATATTATATTAATTTAAAGTAAAATTTCACTCATTTACAATACTAATTTTGGTAATCAATTTTTTTTTAATACTAAAAAAAAAAAAGAAAAAATTTCAACATTTTTCACTTAAAAAATATTTTCAGATTTTAAGTTACTTAATGATTGACTATACAGATATATAATTATGTACACATGCTAAACATGATATATACATGAGGGATAGGTATATCAATTTAGAGCATAAATATTTAGTAATATATACATAAATATCAAATATAAGTGTTCAGTTAAAATTAAAGATATATTTTTATGTTAAATGCTTTCATTTACCATGCACTAAAAGCACAAAAAATTGTTGTTTAGGCCACAATTGGGGTTTTAGATTAAACTTGTAATAAAAGCATTGGGAATCCAAAAAATAATTAAGTCAATCCCTATTTTTTATAACGAGGCACTGACTTAATTAATTTCTACATATCTCCAAGCTTTTATTTCAAGTTAAATCTAAAAAACTCCCATTGTAGTTAAAGAAACAATTATTTTATTGGTTTGCAATGCATAGAAAATAAATGCATGTAATATAAAAACATTTCTATTTATTTATATAATAAAGTAGCATCATAGGTAAAATCATTGTAGTCAATCTGTCTTATGAATTGTTTTTATAATATCACATTTAGAGTTAGTTTTTTCCAAAAATATTATTATAAAATTTTAATGTTACACATTTAATTCTTTAAGTGTATATTTTTTAATGGTCTTTATGAATACATTGGAGTAAAATTTCAACATTTTATTTCAATGAAAAAAAATCTAAATTCTGTATTATATTTTCAATTACTCTACACATTTTAGCATAGGTGTTTGAGTGTCTGACTTGAAATTGGGAAGTCCTGTTATCAATTCTGGTGTTCATATGTATGATGCTCTAATTATGAACTGAGCAATAAATCCATATGTAATTTTTTTTCTTAAAAATCTGTTTGAAAAATGTATTTTTTAAAAAATAATATTTAAACATTACAATTTAAGAGTGAAAATAATGAAATGAAATATTTAGTTAAAACAATAGCTTTTGTCATTTAGTAATTAATACTTCAACTGGTTGACATTTGCATTTTTTTCACTGATGACAATTTTTATAATTATTTCACTTTTCATTTTACTATTAAACTTTTATTTTATATTAAAATTCTGTAAATTGGACATGATTTGTTAGAAATATAAAATTACCAATAAAAAAACTCCTAAAAATTAATACTTGAAAAAAATCTTCATTGATTGAAATTTATTTTTAAAATGGAAACAAAAAATTGTAAGACCTCATAAAGCTAGAAAACTGTGTTCTGAAATTTAAAATTGTATTTATAATTTTTTGAATGCCTCAACATATTCTTTCAAAATATTCATAAACCTTTTAGTAATCAGTTTTATAATCGCGGTTGTCATATGAACCATAATTTCCTTTGATACTTCTGTGCTAGAATTTGTTAATTTGTATTTTAAAAATATAAAACACAACAAATAAAATAAAACTATAGTCAATGTTAATTTTGTTTTTTAATAAATGTATCTAGTTTTGCATACAAAATAATCAAGCATCTTTAATAAATTTTGTAAAAAAACTCAACATTTTGTAATTCCAAAAAAATTCTCAAAGTAATCTTGCATGTTTTGTTGAAGCTGAAAGGCAAAGAAATTGAACCTAAAGCATGTGTAAGCTCTTCTAAATTACATTGAAATTACTAAGTATTTTAACATATTAACAACCTTTTTACTTAGTGAACTAGTATTTGCATTTATGTAGTTTTGCCAACTTAATAAAAAACCTAGTGAAATATTGCTACTGCTAACCATAGAAGTGCAATGTTAATATCAATAAGCACCATATCTAATGAATGTTTTTTGCTTTATTTAATGATTTAGTTTAAATGGTTTATAAAATAAAATGAAATTGATTTAAATGGCAATTCTAATATCAAAACCAATTTTTGTAACACATGCATAACATAATAAAATTATTTTGAAATTTAAAAGTAAACTTATATTTATGATGTTCCTTTTTAGCCAATTAAAAACTTTCTTTATTTTTATTTCTTTTGATTTATATTCCTTGGAAAACAAATGATTCTAAATAAAATCTAACTTAAATATCATATTCTCTTCAAAGAATAAATATTTTCTAATAATTGTGCAAAAAATAATCATAAATACTATCAGTCACTGGTTTTTTGTATTAAATTCTTCATTGAATACTAATATCTTGAAATATTTTTCAAGTTTTGTCATAAAATGAATGTAAAACTGGTAAATAAATACTAAAAATGGATGAACAAGCATGAATTTAAACTGACTGAAATGGTTAAATACTATATATGCATGCAAAGTTTATCTCTAGTAATTATAAAAAGGTTTTATGGCAAAATATGGTGGAGCAGGGGGCAAGTTTATCTAAAACAAAGTTTTACTTTCACCTTCAGCAAAATATTTAAATTTATGCATCAAGACAGTGTGGGATTCAAAATTTATAAAATCAAAAACAAAATATTCATAATTAATTCATAGCTCATATATCACATCAGCTATTTTTTTTTAAAAAAAATACTATTTCATATTTTATATAATAGACAAGCAGTTTAGAAATTGATGTATTTAAATATTCATAAAAAGTATAATTTTTAAAAAAAGATAAAAAATATTGTCAATGTAAATTAATTTTTATGTATATTTTAAAAAATAATAATCAAATTAGGAGTGATGTAATATGTTTTTTAAACTTATGATAATAGAATATAATTGGCACTGACAAAATATTAAATATGTATATTAATTTCAATAAGGGTATCCATATTTTTTACAGGACCTAACCAGGACATACTACCCCCAAAAAAATTTCATTTCATACTACTGAATATTTCAATATAAAATAAAAGAAATCACATATAATCACATTTACATGACTAACAATATATTTATTTCATAATATAAACAATAGCAAAAGAGAATTGTTTGTATACATATATTATCTATTAAAAAAAAAACTGTGTTTTTGGCATAATTGATAGAGGGTCCAAATTGAAATTGGGAGTTTGTAAGATTGCTTCTAATATCTTACAGGTCTGGTACTCAAACTACTTATGAAATCCAGAGCAATAAATTTATATGCCTTGTTTTTTATTAAAACAAAATCACAAATTGAAATCACATAACACTAACATATCAAATTAAGAGGAGTCACTTCCATTTGGGGAAAAATACTGATTAACCAATAAAAAATAATTGTAAAATATTAAATAAGTAAGTATTAATTTATAAAAATAAGATTTACAAATAAAGTTAAAAGTAAAAGTAAAAATGAATGGTTAAGGAAAGAATTAACTGTTCTGAAAGAATATGTTGGGACACAAGTACAAGTGAGTTGGAAACTAAACAAAACCAGGAAAACATGGACTTAAGCCAATAAACATCACATGACCACTACTTCTTATGCTTGATTGTAACTTTTATTAAAACAGGCAAAACTCATTTTACATATTGCCACAATGCAAGCTAGAGTAATCAATGGATGCCAGAAGGCTTGTTAATAAAATCCTCATCTAGTGCCTACTCATCCAATATCCCCAGACTAGTTTCTCACTTGTGGCCTTCATCAGTGAGAAGCCTTGGATCTGAGCTATATGACTATATAAGATGATGAGCTTGGATTGAAAATATTATGGTATTTTTAATTTAAGACTCATAGTTTTGTAGTGAAGTGGAGATAAAGGTGGCTGCTGAAAGGTTGCATTAGATCTTAAGATCTAGATGCAATGCTCTCAGATCCAAGGCTCCTCACTGATGAAGGCCACAAGCCAGAAACTAGTCTGGGGATATTGGATGAGTAGACAATAGATGGGATTTTAGGTACAAGATTTCTGGCATTCATCAATTACTCTAGCTTGCAGTGTGGCAATACATATAAGGGGTTTGCCTGTTTTAAAACCTGGACTTATGAATATTCAGATTTCAATTGTAATTACACAACATATTAGTGGTTTATATTTATTAAATGATAAATTTCCAATACGCAGATGATTTTTAAATGTAAATCAAGACAAACATTATAGATAATAAATGAAATCTAATTTTATTTATAGAAATTGAATTGACAACAGATTGTAGATTATATGGGTTGTCTGTTGTATTATAAGTGCAGGGTGACAGTCTGTATAGATTCAAAAAAAATGTTTAACTTAAAACTAAGGATTTTATTCTATATAATTTCTTCATTTAGTACAGTTAAATCATTAAAAACAATACTTTAAATCCACTAAGGTATTGATTTCACAAGTCTTCATCTGTATTTTATTTTAATGATGTATCAACATTTTGCCTTAAAGGAAAGCAAGATCTAAAAATGGTAGTATTAAAAATATTTGTTTTAGCTGGATAAAAGATCTATTTTTTAAAAACATATTTTACCCACACATGTGTATAAATGAAAAAAAAAATGTGTATATGCATTTTTTTATTTTTAATAAGCATATATTTACATTTCTTTAAATGTAATAAAATAGTAATAACAAGTTTGTGTATATGAGAGTTATCTTATTATTCTTAAAATTTAATTTTACTTTTAGCTAAAATTTTTGTTTTAAAATCAATGGTATTGTATGAATAAAGGGAAAGAGGGAATAATGTTATTTTAAGTGCATTATTTTAAATATATTAAATTTTACCTTATATGTGAGATAATGTGAATTATGATTTAAAATTTTCATACGTTTTTAAAATTTTAAATAATTATTATTTATAAGTTATTTATTTACTTTAAATAAATAAAAACAATATTTTATGAAATTTTGATTTTTAAAAAAAAAATTAATAGGCATTTTCAAAAGTTTGTTTTTACAATTTTTCACTGAAACTTTCATGATCTATTTACTTTGTTCTCCAGGATAATTGACATTACCAAATATTATAAATATAGGTTAATTTTCTGAGAAAGGGACTTTTTTATTCAGTCATTATCTTGTAGACAAAATGATGTTCCATAAATAAGGGATTCAGACATTATTATGTATCCTTAGTCAACCTAAAAAACCTGGTCAAACCATTACCTAAATATTGTCATGCCTCATTAGGAAAAACAACAATTTGATCACATGTCAGTAAAATAAGATTTCAACCAAATAATAAGCATTTGTTGGTTAAACTAAAAGTAAAATTTATCATTCAATTATGTTTTTGGAAATTTCAATTCAAAACTTAGTTATAGACCTCTAAATGATATTGACATTAACTTCTGAAAGTAACTAATTAAATGTTTCACTTATTAGTATATTTCTCTAAGCCATGAATAACTATAACAGTTGTCAATGGAACTTTATGCTACATAAGTTGCCTGCAGTATTTGCATGCAAATGTATCACATATATAGTACATCAAATGAGAATAATCATTTCCATGAATCAATCAACAAGAAAATAAAATGGGTCTTTATTTTGTATTATAAAAGTGGGATGAATCATCCCCATGGAATGAACCAACAAAAAGTTAAAATGGATCTTTATTTTGTATTATAAAGGTAGGGAAATTTTATTTGCATAATATTTTTTCTTAATAAACCATCAAAATATCACATGATCACCATTTTATATTATTTGACATGCTGTTAATAACAATAGCAAACTTTCCATACAATAATGTCACCAAGTGCAAGCCTTCATAATAAATTAACATAGGAATGTTTGTGCATAAAATTCCTATCTAATCCTACTGATTCATACCCCAAATTTGTTTCTAGCTTGTGGCTTTCATTAGTAAGGAATCTTGGATTTGACAGCACTGCTGCGGGAAGGGGTTGCATTAAATCCTAACATCTAGATACAGTATTCTCAAATTCAAGGCTCCTCACTGATAAAAGCTGCAAGCTAGAAATTAATCTGGGGATATTGGATGACTAGGCACTAAAAAAGATTTTATGCACAAAACAACTTGCATTGGCAGACGTTTATGGAGGAATTGCTACTATTTTTGTTATTTTTTTTTAAAGAAAGATCATTCTTTATTAATGGTCATCTTTGTTTTTTTTTTATTATTAAGATTTCTAAAGCCAAAAACTAATTTAGGAATATAGAAATTATCATTAGTGCACTGGTATTATTAAACACTCCATTTAATATTTATTGATTGCTCAAGCTTACAGTAAATAAAAATGCTATAATGGAATAATTAAATAACATAGAAATTCATTGCTCATCAATCACTAATATATCACATTACAATTAAATAACTAACTGAAAAATTTACAACCTTAATATTCCACTACTGTGGTTTCTTCTCAAAATATGAAATGGCTTCTCAAGCTCCAGAATTTCAATCACTAGTTTTTAAAAAAATGTTAGAAATGGAATACTAAAATCTTGTTGAAAATGATGTAGAACTGTTAAACTGGGAGAAAATGCTTTAAGTCTATGAAATAAAAATTGTTCATATTCAATAGGAATTTTTAATAATAATGTATCATCAGTGTGTGTTGTTATAGTCCAGAAATAACTGTGTATGAGTTTTGATCTTTAATATAATTTTATTAATTAAAGTGTACTCTTAAAGAATTATCAACACAAAGGCTTCCGTCATCACAGTGAAGTATGAAAAAATGGCTGTTAAGACTAACAAAAATGAGTCAAAACTGTAATGTGTGGGCAAATAGCCAAAGGGTATTTATTATTGATATGTTTGAATGAATTGACAACCTTCTAAGTAGAACCAAGTTGAAAATGTTGTTAAAAGAGACAAAAGGAAATAGAATGTTTAAGTCTTAAAATTGTTCCTCAAAATTATTTATAAAGACTTTGAAACAATCACATATGATATGGATGGATTGAAAATAATGTAAGAATGATATCAAAAAACAGATTATGATTCAGACAAACTGGTGCAAACTTTTAAAGACTTTTGTCATGCCATGATTCAATGGTAGTTAAAAATTAACATGATGAAAAATTCCATAATACTCATATAAATAATGATTTAAATTATATAGGATTATGATGAAATGCACTAGTAGTCTCATGTTTTTTTTTTTTAAAATATGCTGCGTTTTTCATAAATGCATATCAATATATGCTAAATAGCAGAAAATAAACTTTTGAATGACAAGGATGCTAAATATCTAACTAATGTAATATCTGGGAAACTTATTTAAATAAAAATGCATAAATTAATAAAATGTGAGACTTTAGATATTTATAATTTATGTAATAAAACATTAGTCATTATTCTTATTATAATTAATAAATTGACATCATATGCAATACAGTATATAGACATTAATTATTTCAGATTAGAAATCTTTTGGCAAATGGTTTAATGTATACTGCAAATATGATTCTGAAAAGGAAATGTTTAGTTGATATATGCATTATTAGTAGAAGAGCTTGAAAATGTTTTTTTTTATTAAATATATATATATATATATATATATATATATATATATATAAATATATATATATATATATATATATATAACACTTTATTATATTCTACGCAATTGAATATCATCAAAAATGAATGTTCTGTACAATTCACTGAGTTATTTTACAACAATTTAAATGAGTTACAATACCAAACATCTCTTTAAAGCCCAATTATATTTTAATGACGTTATTAAGAATTATTATTTATTGTTGTATAAATAATTCTGTCCTGCATGCAGCTACAAGAAGCTTAGTTTACAAATAGAAATAAAGCTGATTAACTGAACACTGATTATTTATATATATATATATATATATGTGTGTGTGTGTGCGCGCGTGCGTGTAGGGGGAAGATTATGATTTTGACCAAGTGATGAGTGGTGGTTCAGCACAAAATATGTATATTGAAATTTCTTTTCTTATATATGTGGTCAGGTGTATTAGTAATAAAGTATGGAATGGGTAGGGAGCTTCAAATCCTGCGTTCAGTTCCTTTCTAATTACATTAAGTTCAACATAGTCAATAGACGTTTATTTAAATATTATTTATAGATATATATTATCAAATGCAAAAAAGGGGTCTGAATCCAAAATATAAATGTTCAGATATGAGTTTCATGTGGAAATGTGTTTACCAAATGCAACTTGAATATATATATCCCCCCACACACACACACACTTCCACATAAAACAAAATATAATAGTATTTACAACGCTAAAATATATAAAATTTGGAAATCAATAAATTTATCTGGGTACTTCGGTATATGGATGATACTACTATTAATATTTTTTTTATATAAATATTAACTAAATATAATGTTTCTTATTAAAAGAACTAATTATGTATAAATTGATTTGTGTTTAAACCAATGCTAGCAATTTTAAATATAATGTTGATTAATGATTTATCTCAGGATTACGAATCAATTATAAACATTTACATAAAATAATAAAAATGAATAAGTGGATCTAAACTTTATTCATTTATCTTAGGTACAATAATGAAAAAGAAAATTTTTATATACATCATATTACCCCATGTCTGTATTTCAGATGGCAAGAGTAACAATAATGATGTAACCAATTGAAATAGATTTATGTGTAGTCGAATATTATAAATATGATTTTTATTTCGTAAATATGCAGTGATGATAGGTTTTTTTAATAATGACAAGATAGAAGTATTAATATTAACAAATGTTTTATTATACAATATAAAATAAAGTATAAACAAATATTAACAAACGCAGTTATTTATTATATATATGAACGATCTAATAAATATTAATATTTGTCATTTAAGTCTAATCTCAGCTTGGGATATGAAAATGTTACATTAATACTCAATCGGAATAGGTTGTATATTATTTAAAATCCTCAAATTTAAATACTGGAAGATGATGATGATGATAATAATAATAATAATAATAATAATAATAATAATAATAATAATAATAATAATAATAATAATAATAATAATAATAATAATAATAATAATAATAATAATAATAATAATAATAATAAATGTTGCGTTGCCCTTAAGTACATTATTCCAATAATGAATCAATAATTTATCAATGTAGCATAAAAGTGGAGATGTTTATTGTTTAAAAAAATGAAAAGTATTACTTAGCACTCTATAATAAATAATATTTAAAACATATCACTGATTTATTACATCTCAAGAGTTTTCAGTGGATACAGTGGAAGGCATTGGGAATAAACTCTAATAACAAACTACAAGTCTTATCATTAGAATACCTTATTGCGAACTATTGCATTTTACAAATTAATACAAGCATATAGGATCTATGCATAAAATATCCCTTGTAGACCTAATTATCTAACTAAGAATAATTAACTCCTTTTAAATTTGGTGTTGAAACTTAAGAACCGATAAAACATATAATAATCTCAATATAACAAAATGTTATATAAGCTTAAAAATTAGCTATTCTGATACAACCAAATCTTAATGTAAATCATGTATTTAATCATATCCAATATCATAAATAATAAAAGTAATAAAATAAATCACTTGTATATTTATATAATAATATCTGGACAACTTTTATATTTTTGTTACAGTAATAATAATAATAACAACTACCTATCTCAATAAGAAACAATTATAATTAAGTTCACTAAATAATGCATATGTATATGTTTATTTACTAATGGTTAAACAATGATTACAAATTATCTCAATGAAATATTGATACATATATAATATTCTTTTTATTTTTTGGAAATTCATAGAAACATTTTAATAGAAGCATTAATGTCATATTAAACACAATTAAATTACTTTTTGCAATTCAATCCTTACTGGATACAATATAAAGATTAATAAAATTCCATTATACACATTTTTAATCCAATGTGGGTTATATTTAACACATTAATACATTTTAGGGCTTTTTGATATATTTAACTTTCTATAATATTTCAAATTTGCACTTTATAATCAATAATATTCTAGAAGTATTAAATACTTGTCAGTTGTAATTCATAAACCATATTAACATATTTGGCATTAATAAATTCATTATCTATTTCTTAAAGCAATGGAGATGGGCCATAGTTTACTATAGGATGCAATTAAATCTGTTTAAAATGACATTATAAGTTTATATCCAAAGGATTGGCATACAACACTTTTTTCATTTGAAGTATTTTATTAATCCATCAGTGTGTATATATTTAATCTATATTGCTAAATATTTCAGGTAATTTATATTATATATGTGACCAAACAAATAGGTTACAATCCATATACATTGATTCCATTAATTTTAATTAGAGTTCAATATTTCTCTGAGATACAACAATATATCTGTGTTAAAAATTATTATTTAATGTTTTTTTAGTAATTTACAATGAGATGATCTAACATTGAAACAAAATATGCACAATTTCTGAAGTAAAGAAGCGATATTATTTCATTCTTATTTTAAGTAAATATAAGCAACTTAAATGACATTGATAGACATCATTTTATAAATATATCAGATAGTTTACCATTACTTACCAGCAATTTAAATATTTCATGAGTAAATTTATTGTGTTTGCATTAGCAATTGACTGCAATAAATGAGATTTCATTGAATTAATAATCAATGATAGTTTCTTGTTTATTTTTGTTATTTTTTTTCTTCCTTTCCTAGTATGATGGGAAGAAGACATTTTTATGATGCTAATACAAAATGCCTAATGTGAGTTGATCTACCTGACAATGATGATGAAGGCAAACAAATGACTATTTAAAAGTTATTAAATTGCTTGGATTCTGAATGAATAAATTTTGTGAATAATAGATGGTTTTTCCAAGCATTGGTATTTTTACTTACTGATCAGTTAATGTTTGGATTATGTCATATTTTCCATTAGGTTCTGGTGTTTTGTTACTTTTTTGGAAAAATTTGGGTAAATTGCCAAGGTCACTAAAGTGCAGTCTATAAACATCCAATTTTGAATTGATGTGGTAATTTTTTAAGAATGTCATTCCAAATGAAAGCAAAAAAAATAATAATAATTTCAAACTTTTCAATCATTTCATTTTGTTGTTCAGGTTTAAAAAAATGTATAGTCATTTATTTAAAATAAATAAATTATAACATCTAAAATTCTTAGATATCTATTTTAATTAATTTTAAATTGCCAATTTTAGTAAATTATAATATTAAATAAATATCATTTAAATTAAGAAACTAAATCAATTATCACTAAATCCGAATATATAAACTTTCACATCCACAAATATAAGAACTTTTTGTTAAATTCTTTACTAAAAGCGCAATCTTAAATGTAATTATTTCCCTTTAAATATTTTTGCTGTAATATAGGATTTATGGATCTATTATATATTTCTTTATCAAATTATTTGTTTTATGTGTGTGTCTCTCTCTATTTGTTTATCAAATTTGACACCATGTTTCTGTAATAAGAATAATGATGTAATAAGAATAATGACAAAAATACAAAAAAACGTATGCATTTTTATATAAGTGTTGATTAGAAAATCTGCTTGAAAAGACGTTTTTAAATCTTTTATAAAATTATATTCTCTCTTAAGCATTAATCTGAAAGTCTTTTGGATTTGATATTGATTACATTATTTGCTATTTAAGCAATGAGAGGGTTTAATATATTTATTTATTCATAAAAATAAAAACAATTATTTTTTTAGTTTTTTGAGTTATATTAGATAAATTTACATTGAATATTGTCGTGCTGACACTTTTTTATCCTACCTTAAGAAATTAAATTAATATTAACTTGTAAAATATTCGCGTTTCCTGTATAAATAATTATACTAATCATCTAATTAATCAGAACAAATGTATGATAAGAATATATATTGATCAGGAAAGTTAATATATTATTAGTTTTGATTTAACTATTTGGGTACTTATTTTACTATCACTAATTAATTTAATATAGTGTATTAAGCATTGACTTATTAATTGAGATCTAGTTTTAAACATAATAATTAATAGCACTGTTGGTCCTCAATTAACGAAGTGAGCATAAATACTGTTTTCCCTAATGTCAATGGAAATGTTTCCAATTATTAACGATTAATAACACTTTGGCTTAAGTAATTTATGATGTGTATAAAAAAAATATGATGAGAACAATTTGAGAATCATAATAATGCAGAAAGAAAACAAATATAGACAAATTGTCAAAGACAGTGACTGCAGAGCTGATTGATAAAAAGAAAAGTTTAAAAAAATAATATTTAATGTTGTTTTAATTAATAAGATAATATATATTTCTTAAATTTGAATGCTTTTTACCTCTCATTTGATACCCCGTAAAAGCCCAGCAGAGTAAAATCATTCCAGATAGTACAGTATACCTTTAATAATTATCTCACTTACTATTATCTGTATAGAGCACATATATATTTTGTGTTGAAACAGAAGATAAGGGTAATAAAATAAAGTATAGTTGTTGAATCAAAGAGGACTTTGCGATTTAAAATGACCGTTTATCTTGCTATTCGATTATTCAGGGCAAATTTTAAAAAAAATAAATGCTATATAAGAACACTGAAAATGTGGAAATGCATTATATATAGATTTTTATTAAAAGTTTTAACCAGGTGTTTCTTGTTTTTGACTTTTTTAAAAAAATAAAAAATAAATAAATAAATTAACAAGCAGTAAAATTTGAAAACAACTTTTATTTCGCTCACACTGACATTAGCAAAAATAATATTTTTTGTAAATAGAACTCGTTTTTAACCGAGTTCATTAAACACTTTAAATATTGCATTTTATGTGTCTTTATATTTCGAGTTATACATAAATGATCCTCCACATAATCATTTTATTTATAAATATTGATTTGATTCTATAAACCACACGTTTTTCCTGTCCATTTTTACTATATGTTATTGCAAATCTCCATTCTAAGTACCGTTTTTTAAACAAGGAACTTTATTCCATTTGAAGATTTTTCTTCATATAAATGTTTATCCTCACTTTTGTATATATATATATATATATATATATATATATATATATATATATATATATATATATATATACACACATACATTTTGATATTATCACTGTGACTTTCATCTTATCTTAATAATATTACAGTGGCCCATCAGACCAGAACCCAGACTGACATCTCTCAGTCTAGATGCACTTCACTTTTACAAACAACAACAACAAACAAACAAACAAACAAAACATAAATAGCTCATATTGCGATTACCTATGCGTTTTTAGATATATCTTAGTTTCATATATATATATATATATATATATATATATATATATATATATATATATATATAAATTATATTAGGATTCTAGAGACAACGAGAAAGTCGTTTCTAAATGTGTATTAAATTTGAAATATTGTTTATTAGATCCGATTATATATTAATGAGGCTTAAGCATTGGAATTTTCTCTTGTTGTATTTGAGGTATTGTGCCACTGAATAAAAAGGGATTTACATGATGTGTAGTTTGTACTTAGTTGTTTATATAAAAATAATCCTGTTTAAGGAGAATATGTATATCTTAGATTAAATAGAATTTTGTTGAGTTGAAGGGTTAGTGATTATTCACTAAGAGATGGATCTATGATCATTTTGAATTACTTAATCACTATTAAGTTAAAATATTGTATGCTATAAAGTTATATAGCTGAGATTGTTTTACCTATAAAAATATAACTCCTGACAAACATATGATGATATATATTTTTTTGAATATATACTCTATAAATTAACTAGAAAGCCTTTAATAAAATG
This sequence comes from Epiperipatus broadwayi, assembly GCA_028023455.1. NCBI lineage: Eukaryota > Metazoa > Onychophora > Udeonychophora > Euonychophora > Peripatidae > Epiperipatus > Epiperipatus broadwayi. The sequence goes on from JAQFVV010008203.1 coordinate 26,367, forward strand.
ATTATTGTTGTTATAGTTAATGTTTATTGTACATAAATACGAAATAATTTTCTTTTTTAAATATTGCCTTTGTTTTAATTCTTTTAAGATTACATCATTTATCTACATTCCTGGGTTATGTTACAGTGCTTTTTTTTTGTCAGTTTAATCATTTTGCTGAGAATATTGACACTTACGTTTGAATTTTAAGGAATGACTACATTATTTAATACTAAAGATTAAGATATTAGAACAAATTATTTACTTTTATTTGTTATCTGAAATAAAATACAGGTTCATTACAATGCCTCTTTTATTTATGAATTATATTTAGCAAGTAATTTGAGTCTAATTAATATATTTCTAATAAATGTTTTTTAAGTTAAAAATTTACAAGTTAGAAGTATTAAGTTGGAACTTATTGTATTCTTCATCACAGAAATTCTGACTTATTTACTTTGTGCAATATAATACATAAAAGCTAGACTTATCTATCAGTTATATTATTAGAATGTTTGTTGCTTCCTCTCATAGCAGAACTAAATTAGAATGTATCTATTTATTGATACATTTTTCTGCTCAAATATGTGGGGTGTTTGAAAGATACCCTATCTCCTGAATACTTACCATTACAATTTGTGTGCCTACAGATGATGGGTTCATTAAGCATAGTAGTCTTGTTAAATTTGTTAAATTTTGTGACCTGATGGGTAATTTATGTATTCTTATATAAATTTTGTAGCAAAGTGATGATATTTTTTATATGCATAGCATTTTGAAAATGCTTTGGATAATATACACATACATGAGATTTTGGAAATAAAGAATCTAATTTCCAGGAATAATTAGAAATCAATAACAATGAAATTGTTTATTTTTTGTTGTAATTTGAGCATATATCCCAAAAGATACAATCTCAATGGCATAAGAACACTACCCCTCCCCCTTTTATTTCCAGCAATAGTATAAAAACTATAGCATTTTTAAGACTTTTATGAATATCATAAATAATCAAATATAAAAATAATAAATAAATTCTAAAATTATGTTATTAAAATATGATTATATCAGGTTCTATAAATAAATCTCTAATTAATTTACAATCCCCTGTAGGCAAATATATTAAGGGATTTTGTGTCATTACATCTAAACAAATAATAATAACAAGAAAAAGAATAAATAATATTCTAAATAAATTCTAAAATTCTATTATTAAAATATGATTATATCAGGTTTTTTAAATAAAATCTTTAGTTAATTTACAATTTCCTGTAGCCAAATATGTTAAGGGATTTTGTGTCATTCCTAACTACATCTAAACAATAAGAAGAAGAAGAAGAAATAATACTCCTGTACTTAATCTAACTACCATTTGGTACAATATTTACTACTCAATAATCTGGTCACTAATAATAATAATGGTCAGAATAATAATAATATATTCCTATTCTCTCATTTCTCAGTGGCATATTATAAGTATGGTATAATCTGAACAATATGTGGCAAGAAAAATATATACTTAATTATATGACATTATTTTTCAGTAATAAATTATGACCAAAATAATCTTATGTGATTTTTTTCTTGTGTCATATTCAGAATAATGATTAATATTGTTTAAATAAATAATATCATTTAAAATCATAATGTGCAAAATATGTAATATGTTTAGTTCTGAATTTTGTGGATTGGATTTTACTGTAGTGAGCTGGATCAATAATAACACAGACAACAGGTTCATAACAACAACTTTTAACAAATTTATTCTATACTAGAAAAAAATTATATACAAAATATGGACAATTTATACTATAAAAGAAAGACAAATATTATATCAAAATTAAAAAAATATATACACAAAATTAAAATAAAAGAGAGATTGAATTTACATATTTTCAATCTCAAACATTATTAATGTATAAGACTTCACTCCGGCCTAGAAATTTTATTTAGAAATACATATCATGTACTTAGTTATTCAAAACATTCTATTATTGATCCTACAATATTATATTAAACTGATTTTTAGATCATTGTATAATCAATATCATTTTAATTTCAGTAAATATAACAAAAAATATCTAGTATAAATTTTATGAACCAAAACATATTATTAGGTTTATTCTAGGTTAATGAAAAGTAAATTAATAAAATATGTTTATTCATGTACTAAATAATAAAAAATTTTCTTGGTACCATTCTAATTTTATGATGTGTGTTTCATGTTCAAAAACGTAAAAAATATATAAAAAATTTAAATAAAATATAAGCATTCATCATTCACTAATATATACTTCATTTGATGTTTCATTGTAAAATATGCATTGTTCTACAAAAATGTTGTCAATTTATGAAAAAATGAAGGTATAAAAAACATTTGAAAAATATAAGTTAGAAATAATTATTATTCTTTTATCATCAAAAATAGTTAATAAAATATTTAGTAAAAATGATGATTCCTTTGTTATATTCACCATCAACATTATGCAATCAACATTATCTGCATTTCTTCATAATACCAAAAACCTATCTTGCCTTCTTTTAAACAAATCATCTTAAAATTATCCATTATTCAGCTTGCAAAAATAGTAGTCTACACAATGTTTTACTAATAAAAAATTCCCAGATAGTAATACAATGCATAGGAACATGGAAAAGGAATGACTAGAGTAAAGACTCAATAGTACAAAACAATTCAATAAAACCTCATGGAAATCAGTGTGAGAAAAACCAACAGGTATGACTTCATCTAATACCTTTAAAAAATAATATCTAGGGTTTTTTGAGCACTTACAGAATAATTAAATATAAAAATCAAAAACCATTGTCCATAAAAATAAATACAACATACAGGGATACATTAACTGTATTTGCATAATAACTTTTCAGGATATAATATAGGATAATTATCCTATTTTCTTAACATATTCTACTATATAAGCATTCAGAGTTTCATTGTTCTACACCCCTGTCACTACTATTTAAATAATTTCAAAATAGATTTTTGACATTTAACATCCTAAAATAACTAAGCAAATTTCCCAATAATAAACAAAGTTACATATTACTTTTATCAAACCATGACTACAAAAGGTTTCACACACAAACTTATCTACAAATACAAATGAGATTTGATATTAAAATATTTTTTCAATATTCATATCTTGAAAATAAATATCATATGGTTTATCTAGCAAAGAATCATATAAAATTATCATCATTCTATAAAAAGTTGTGACACAAAACTTTATAGTATAATAAATAAAATAAATATAATGCATATTTCTCATAGCTTATATAGATATATTAATAAAAAAAAATCTATAGGTGTTATTAACTCACGCATCCATATGTTCAATTATTCATGTAACATAAGATAGATATGTTTAAAAAAAATCCTAGCAATTTCAAGAAAAAAATATATCATATAATATTTATAACAATTTAAATTACCATATGTGATTCTACTATTTGCAAAACCACATCTTTGATGTCTTCCAGTCCAATTTTACATAAAATATAAAAGAGATTAAAATATTGTTCATAACACACTCAGTGTGAAAGTGTCTTGCACTTTAATAAAAAAAATATTTTTTAAAAAAATATATATATTAAAAGATTTTTTTACAAAAATAATATTAATATTATTAGGATTAAAATATCATAAAATATAACCTTTACTACAACTTATAACTAGATTAGGATAATTCTATAAGAGTTTGTTCAGATGCTTGTATGTTAAACCAAATGATAATTGCTGAACATGACATTCCTCCATCTGAATACATGAACTTTTTATTAAATTTCAAAATAAGCCATTTTTCTACATTTTATTTAACAGCTAGGTTACAGGCAGATCACCACTATATGAGTGTGGATCAGCAATATACAACATTTTGGTTTAAGGGACAATCATATATTTTCAGACGTATGCCTTTTACTCTCATTAATAATGGATCTGGCTTGGATTAGATGTTTGGATATGGTCTATAACCTCTTTTTCAACACCATTGAAGGAAAAGATCATCATGTATGTAGACAATATAGTTATTAAGTTGTGTGGCAGGAAGAGCATCTGGAATGCTTAAAAATGTATTTTTCCAAGAGTGTTCCTTCAAAAATGTTAAGATAAATTTAAAGAAACACCTACTGTAGAAAAAGAAATTACTTTCTGGAACTACTTAATCATTGAACATATTATCCAAATCCATCCAGAAAAAGGTGACAGCTAAATAGCATTCCCCTCATACCTAAAACTGTAAAACAGATAAAATCTTTCTTTGGCCTATGCAACTACTATCATAAGATTTTGAGAAGATTTCTGGAAATACTTTATGTCTATCTAAATTATTTAAAAAGTAGAAAATAAGAATGGACTATTCAACATAATAATAAATTTAATAAGATTAAAACAAAATTTGTAAAATATGTTATTTTAGCATATCCTGACTTTAGTAAAACATTTCATTTACACATAGATAGTAGCAATATGGTCTAGGAATAGTTACTGTATTAACCTAAAGATAATCAGATGCCCAAGTATTATATTTTTAAGCAGGCACTTAAGAGGGGCAGAATTGAGGCTACTCCATCATAGAAAAAAGAGACCTAGCTGTTGTTGAGCATTCCAAAAATTTGTCAGTTTTTGCTAGGCTTCTGAAGTGTTTGTGTTACCAGACCATAGAAGTTTTGAATTTCTAAAATCATAGTTATTTCTTAAATAATGAAAGGCTTATTAGGCATGGCTTATATCGTTAATAATTTAAATATAAAATTGTTCATATGGAAAGAAGAAAGAATATTCCTGAAGATATTCTTAGTCACCAACCTATCTGTCTTGTAGTTAACAATCCTGATAGTCGGGACATGTGTATTAATAATCTTGAATGTTATATAGATGAATCTATAGAAGAAGATTATAAAAATTTATCTATGATCTGGAAGTCAGGATATGAAATTAAATAGAATCCTGACCTATCTTAAATAGTCATGGCAATAAAATGCAAGATAATAAATATATTAAAAGAGTATGTCAAATATATAAGGTATATAACATATTTTTTTATGTTTAAGATAAATATCAATGATGGAGAACTGGGTTCCATGATCATTATTTTATAAATTAATGGTTTATATCCCTAATAAATATGGTGATTATGGAGCTTCCAAAATTTATTATGTGTATTAAAATCTATCTTTTATTATAGAAATATGTATGAGAGATTTATACACAGCATTAAATCAGGTGGCATTTGTCTTAAATCAAAATATTGTAATAGGTCTTATGTAGATGTATTGTAATCTATTGTCCCCAATTGGCCTAATGAATTCTTAGCCAACCATTTCCTATGGACTTCTTCCACCGTTTAACCAGCAAAAGTTTATCTTAGTTGCATATGACATATTTAATAAATTGGTAACGGTGTATCCCATACCAAAAGCATATACACAGAATGTTATTAAATGTTTAATGAGAAATCAATTTTCTATTGTTGGTAAGCCTGATAGTATATTAACCAATCATGCCACTGCATTTATGTCCTCAGCAAGGGAACAACTGGTCTAAATTCAATGAATAAACACATTGTGAGCTTCATCAGGAATATACAATCAAATCCTTGTGAATGCATATGGAGAGAATTAAGTAGATTATCTCTGAGTCTATGTACCAAATAATCATAATCAATGGGTTCATAAATTGCTCTAAAGTTGTCAATTATATATGGGAGATATGAATCTATTCTAATTAAAACTCCATTCCCAAGAATTAGGGAAAATATTGATATTCAAATAGTTTGAGATAAAGTTGTACCAAAGTTTAAAATCATAAGAAAAGAAAATAGTTAAACAAAAATGCTATTAATAAGCCACACCTTTTCAAAGTAAACAATTTTGTATTAAGCACACTCCCATAGAGGCAAGCATATTCAAAAGAATATCAAAATGTTTCTAAGACTATATGAGGATCTTAACAAAATTTTGAAACAAGTTAGAGAAAACACTTTTATGCTGCCAACTCCAGAGAGAATTAGGGGAACATATAATGCATGAATACCAATTCACTATTATGTCAGAATATAAAGCAGAAGTTGTCAAAATTAACATAAGGAAGGACTAGTGATTTATTCAAAATATACTATTGTATACCAGCATGTCCATTTCGCGTTTCAAGCTTGGAAATACAGCTAGGATACAAATTTTTAAAAATTGATGAATTTGAATACTTTAACATTGCAGTTCAGTATTATTTAGCTAATTCTACCTAAATATGACAAAATCAGCGAAAAAATTCATTCAAAATATAGTATTGTACACCAGCATGTTCCAATCGCGTTTTAAGCTTGGAAATACAGCTAGGATACAAATTTTTAAAAATTGATGAATTTGAATACTTTAACATTGCAGTTCAGTATTATTTAGCTAATTCTACCTAAATATGACAAAATCAGTGAAAAAATTTATTCCAAATATACTATTGTATACCAGCATGTCCATTTCGCGTTTTAAGCTTGGAAATACAGCTAGGATACAAATTTTTAAAAATTGATGAATTTGAATACTTTAACATTGCAGTTCAGTATTATTTAGCTAATTCTACCTAAATATGACAAAATCAGCGAAAAAATTCATTCAAAATATAGTATTGTACACCAGCATGTTCCAATTCGCGTTTTAAGCTTGGAAATACAGCTAGGATACAAATTTTTAAAAATTGATGAATTCGTATACTTTAACATTGCAGTTCAGTATTATTTAGCTAATTCTACCTAAATATGACAAAATCAGCGAAAAAATTCATTCAAAATATAGTATTGTACACGAGCTTGTTCCAATCGCGTTTTAAGCTTGGAAATACAGCTAGGATACAAATTTTTAAAAATTGATGAATTTCAATACTTTAACATTGCAGTTCAGTATTATTTAGCTAATTCTACCTAAATATGACAAAATCAGTGAAAAAATTTATTCCAAATATACTATTGTATACCATCATGTCCATTTCGCGTTTCAAGCTTGGAAATACAGCTAGGATACAAATTTTTGAAAATTGATGAATTTGAATACTTTAACATTGCAGTTCAGTATTATTTAGCTAATTCTACCTAAATATGACAAAATCAGCGAAAAAATTCATTCAAAATATAGTATTGTATACCAGCATGTCCTTTTCGCGTTTTAAGCTTGGAAATACAGCTAGGATACAGATTTTTAAAAATTGATGAATTCGTATACTTTAACATTGCAGTTCAGTATTATTTAGCTAATTCTACCTAAAAATGACAAAATCAGCGAAAATATTCATTCAAAATATAGTATTGTATACCAGCATGTCCTTTTCGCGTTTTAAGCTTGGAAATACAGCTAGGATACAAATTTTTAAAAATTGATGAATTCGTATACTTTAACATTGCAGTTCAGTATTATTTAGCTAATTCTACCTAAATATGACAAAATCAGCGAAAAAATTCATTCAAAATATAGTATTGTACACGAGCTTGTTCCAATCGCGTTTTAAGCTTGGAAATACAGCTAGGATACAAATTTTTAAAAATTGATGAATTTGTATACTTTAACATTGCAGTTCAGTATTATTTAGCTAATTCTACCTAAATATGACAAAATCAGTGAAAAAATTTATTCCAAATATACTATTGTATACCAGCATGTCCATTTCGCGTTTCAAGCTTGGAAATACAGCTAGGATACAAATTTTTGAAAATTGATGAATTTGAATACTTTAACATTGCAGTTCAGTATTATTTAGCTAATTCTACCTAAATATGACAAAATCAGCGAAAAAATTCATTCAAAATATAGTATTGTACACCAGCATGTTCCAATCGCGTTTTAAGCTTGGAAATACAGCTAGGATACAAATTTTTAAAAATTGATGAATTTGAATACTTTAACATTGCAGTTCAGTATTATTTAGCTAATTCTACCTAAATATGACAAAATCAGTGAAAAAATTTATTCCAAATATACTATTGTATACCATCATGTCCATTTCGCGTTTCAAGCTTGGAAATACAGCTAGGATACAAATTTTTAAAAATTGATGAATTTGAATACTTTAACATTGCAGTTCAGTATTATTTAGCTAATTCTACCTAAATATGACAAAATCAGCGAAAAAATTCATTCAAAATATAGTATTGTATACCAGCATGTCCTTTTCGCGTTTTAAGCTTGGAAATACAGCTAGGATACAAATTTTTAAAAATTGATGAATTCGTATACTTTAACATTGCAGTTCAGTATTATTTAGCTAATTCTACCTAAATATGACAAAATCAGCGAAAAAATTCATTCAAAATATAGTATTGTACACGAGCTTGTTCCAATCGCGTTTTAAGCTTGGAAATACAGCTAGGATACAAATTTTTAAAAATTGATGATTTTCAATACTTTAACATTGCAGTTCAGTATTATTTAGCTAATTCTACCTAAATATGACAAAATCAGTGAAAACATTTATTCCAAATATACTATTGTATACCATCATGTCCTTTTCGCGTTTTAAGCTTGGAAATACAGCTAGGATACAAATTTTTAAAAATTGATGAATTCGTATACTTTAACATTGCAGTTCAGTATTATTTAGCTAATTCTACCTAAATATGACAAAATCAGCGAAAAAATTCATTCAAAATATAGTATTGTACACCAGCATGTTCCAATCGCGTTTTAAGCTTGGAAATACAGCTAGGATACAGATTTTTAAAAATTGATGAATTCGTATACTTTAACATTGCAGTTCAGTATTATTTAGCTAATTCTACCTAAATATGACAAAATCAGTGAAAAAATTTATTCCAAATATACTATTGTATACCAGCATGTCCATTTCGCGTTTCAAGCTTGGAAATACAGCTAGGATACAAATTTTTGAAAATTGATGAATTTGAATACTTTAACATTGCAGTTCAGTATTATTTAGCTAATTCTACCTAAATATGACAAAATCAGCGAAAAAATTCATTCAAAATATAGTATTGTACACCAGCATGTTCCAATCGCGTTTTAAGCTTGGAAATACAGCTAGGATACAAATTTTTAAAAATTGATGAATTCGTATACTTTAACATTGCAGTTCAGTATTATTTAGCTAATTCTACCTAAATATGACAAAATCAGTGAAAAAATTTATTCCAAATATACTATTGTATACCAGCATGTCCATTTCGCGTTTCAAGCTTGGAAATACAGCTAGGATACAAATTTTTAAAAATTGATGAATTTGAATACTTTAACATTGCAGTTCAGTATTATTTAGCTAATTCTACCTAAATATGACAAAATCAGCGAAAAAATTCATTCAAAATATAGTATTGTACACCACCATGTTCCAATCGCGTTTTAAACTTGGAAAAACAGCTAGGATACAAATTTTTAAAAATTGATGAATTTGTATACTTTAATATTGCAGTTCAGTATTATTTAGCTAATTCTACCTAAAAATGACAAAATCAGCGAAAAAATTCATTCAAAATATAGTATTGTATACCAGCATGTCCTTTTCGCGTTTTAAGCTTGGAAATACAGCTAGGATACAAATTTTTAAAAATTGATGAATTTGTATACTTTAACATTGCAGTTCAGTATTATTTAGCTAATTCTACCTAAATATGACAAAATCAGCGAAAAAATTCATTCAAAATATAGTATTGTACACCAGCATGTTCCAATCGCGTTTTAAGCTTGGAAATACAGCTAGGATACAAATTTTTAAAAATTGATGAATTTCAATACTTTAACATTGCAGTTCAGTATTATTTAGCTAATTCTACCTAAATATGACAAAATCAGTGAAAAAATTTATTCCAAATATACTATTGTATACCAGCATGTCCATTTCGCGTTTCAAGCTTGGAAATACAGCTAAGATACAAATTTTTGAAAATTGATGAATTTGAATACTTTAACATTGCAGTTCAGTATTATTTAGCTAATTCTACCTAAATATGACAAAATCAGCGAAAAAATTCATTCAAAATATAGTATTGTACACCAGCATGTTCCAATCGCGTTTTAAGCTTGGAAATACAGCTAGGATACAAATTTTTAAAAATTGATGAATTTCAATACTTTAACATTGCAGTTCAGTATTATTTAGCTAATTCTACCTAAATATGACAAAATCAGTGAAAAAATTTATTCCAAATATACTATTGTATACCATCATGTCCATTTCGCGTTTCAAGCTTGGAAATACAGCTAGGATACAAATTTTTGAAAATTGATGAATTTGAATACTTTAACATTGCAGTTCAGTATTATTTAGCCAATTCTACCTAAATATGACAAAATCAGCGAAAAAATTCATTCAAAATATAGTATTGTATACCAGCATGTCCTTTTCGCGTTTTAAGCTTAAAAATACAGCTAGGTTACAGATTTTTAAAAATTGATGAATTCGTATACTTTAACATTGCAGTTCAGTATTATTTAGCTAATTCTACCTAAAAATGACAAAATCAGCGAAAATATTCATTCAAAATATAGTATTGTATACCAGCATGTCCTTTTCGCGTTTTAAGCTTGGAAATACAGCTAGGATACAAATTTTTAAAAATTGATGAATTCGTATACTTTAACATTGCAGTTCAGTATTATTTAGCTAATTCTACCTAAATATGACAAAATCAGCGAAAAAATTCATTCAAAATATAGTATTGTACACGAGCTTGTTCCAATCGCGTTTTAAGCTTGGAAATACAGCTAGGATACAAATTTTTAAAAATTGATGAATTTCAATACTTTAACATTGCAGTTCAGTATTATTTAGCTAATTCTACCTAAATATGACAAAATCAGTGAAAAAATTCATTCAAAATATACTATTGTATACCAGCATGTCCATTTCGCGTTTTAAGCTTGGAAATACAGCTAGGATACAAATTTTTAAAAATTGATGAATTTGAATACTTTAACATTGCAGTTCAGTATTATTTAGCTAATTCTACCTAAATATGACAAAATCAGCGAAAAAATTCATTCAAAATATAGTATTGTACACCAGCATGTTCCAATCGCGTTTTAAGCTTGGAAATACAGCTAGGATACAGATTTTTAAAAATTGATGAATTCGTATACTTTAACATTGCAGTTCAGTATTATTTAGCTAATTCTACCTAAATATGACAAAATCAGTGAAAAAATTTATTCCAAATATACTATTGTATACCAGCATGTCCATTTCGCGTTTCAAGCTTGGAAATACAGCTAGGATACAAATTTTTGAAAATTGATGAATTTGAATACTTTAACATTGCAGTTCAGTATTATTTAGCTAATTCTACCTAAATATGACAAAATCAGCGAAAAAATTCATTCAAAATATAGTATTGTACACCAGCATGTTCCAATCGCGTTTTAAGCTTGGAAATACAGCTAGGATACAGATTTTTAAAAATTGATGAATTCGTATACTTTAACATTGCAGTTCAGTATTATTTAGCTAATTCTACCTAAATATGACAAAATCAGTGAAAAAATTTATTCCAAATATACTATTGTATACCAGCATGTCCATTTCGCGTTTCAAGCTTGGAAATACGGCTAGGATACAAATTTTTGAAAATTGATGAATTTGAATACTTTAACATTGCAGTTCAGTATTATTTAGCTAATTCTACCTAAATATGACAAAATCAGCGAAAAAATTCATTCAAAATATAGTATTGTACACCAGCATGTTCCAATCGCGTTTTAAGCTTGGAAATAC
>JAQFVV010008204.1:0-34708 GCA_028023455.1 Epiperipatus broadwayi
CTGGGTATAAGTTCACTATAATGGTCTATGGTTGTTTGCCCTCTATTGTTTAAAATTTAAAGTAAATTGCTTGAGAATCTGACATGTATGTTATTATATTACAAATAAATTAAAATTTAATCAAATGTAAAAGATAATAATAAAAAAAAACCTTTTGAATGTTGGATTAATTACACGACATTAATTAAAATAATTACTTTTAATTTCTTTGAAAGTTAAGATTTTAAACTGTCTACAACTTAAGAATTTAAAATAAAAAAGTATATGCTACTGTCTTACAATTACATGAAAATTTATTCAAATGTAAAAGATAATAAAAAAAACATTTACCTTTTTAAATATAATTACGTCCTATACAGACTAGGAAGTTGGAGAAAAAAGCGGTATTGCTGTATCTACTCCGGAGGGCAATTCGTGCAGGTACGATGAAAACAAAGCTCTGCTAATGCCACATTGGAATTTCAGCTTACGCTTTGCTCTCATCCACATGTTTTCAATATTCTGGCTGTGTGTGTCTCGGTCTTCAGGATCCACGAAGTTTTCCTGATGGATGACAACCAAATGCAAATACACACCATTGTTGAGACTGCTGATGTTATTGTACGCAGCCCAGCCATCTAAAATAATGTGCTTACCTGGTAAAATGACCCACTGTATCAGGCCCTCCAGTGTATCAGCCGTCCTGTCTGCCACTTCTATCAAGAAGCACTTGCTTGATGCTCTCTCTCTCTATGCCACCAAACACCCAATGACCTGTCCGTATAGCCCCCCTGTGATATTTTCGGTGGAAATAGTAGGTTTTGTCTATTTTGACGATTAATGGTTCCCCATTGTCATCAAATCCACGCATATTCCATTCTGCCAGAATAGTAGCAACGCTTAAAATTTCACTATCAGGTACTAAGCATGTAGCAGACATCTTTTGTAACTATAAAACTGTACACGTATGCATGTAATTCGCGCCGTTGAACACATAAGGTGTCTTTTTTTTTTGCAACATGTGCTATAAATGTAGTTATTTTAAATTCTTAAGTTGTAGACAGTGTACGCACATTATTTCAGATGGCTGGGCTGCGTACAATAACAGCAGTCTCCAACTTCCTAGTCTGTATAGGACGTAATTATATTTAAAAAGGTAAATGTTTTTTTAATTAATATCGTGTAATTAATCCAACATTCAAAAGGTTTTTTTTTTATTATTATCTTTTACATTTGATTAAATTTTAATTTATTTGTAATATAATAACATACATGTCAGATTCTCAAGCAATTTAGTTTAAATTTTAAACAATAGAGGGCAAACAACCATAGACCGTTATAGTGAACTTTTACCAAAAACTGAATTCAACGCGGCAAAGCGAAAGTAGTTCAGAATTTGTCACGTGACAAAAGTACAGTAGTTCATAATTTTTACAGCAGGGACTTAGACTAAATAGAGCCTAAAAAAGTAAGTTTTCTTACATCCATTTTATTTATTAATCTTCGTGTAAAAAGTACATTTATAGTTAGATATACTTTATTTATAGTTATATATACAGTAAAGACCGCTAGATGTACATTCCAAGTGAAAAGTACGCATAAAAATGTAAGTTTTATTCCTTTTTTATTTATTAATATTTCCATTTAGACAGAGTTTATTTCTTGTTAGATAAACTGATTTAAAGTTGGATCTTTCTAATTGTGTCTATCTCCACTCTATTTATAGTTAATTTATTTACAGTTATATATACAGCGAAGACCGCTATAAGTGAAAAATACGCACGTAAATGTAAGTTTTTTTTTCTTTTTTATTTTATTAACATTTACACTTAGATATAGTTACATACACTTATTAAATTTGGATACAGTTATTAGAGGGGAAAAAGTAGTTCAGTTTTTTAAAAATAGAGGGCGAATGGTTCGGGTAGCTAAAAGTCAGTTTTACCTAAAGATCGTCTAAACAAATTTATTAAATGAACCAAGTTATTTTAAAACTTTGAGAGTCATAATGGAGAACATTCAGATAAAAGAAGAAGAGTAATATTATGGGACTAAACAAGATTTACCGTCAGAAAAATATTTAAGTATGGTTTGAATTATTTTTTTATTATTATTATAAGCATTAGGTTTCAGAAAACGATAGGGAAACAAAATACATTAATTTTGATATATATAATATATGAAATATGTTTGATTTTGAATGTTTTTTAATAAAATTGTGTGTGTGTAATTGTATATTTGCGATGCTCGAAGGAAGGAAAAGAAGCCTACTGCAAAGCCTAATCCGAAGATAACAATTGTTTTTTGGTAACATTTATAATTATTGATAATATAATGTATGTTTTATTTATTTAGATCAGCCGAAAATTGAAGGAATGTAATACAAAAGTTTTATTATTATTATTATTGTAAAACGCATTTAAAACAACACATTGAAACATTTTGAGATGTGATTAGATTTTTGAAAATATGCATACGATAGTCATTTTATTTGTTGATAAATAATAATTTAATATAATCGATGATTATATTACATTTTCTATTAATTTTTCCTATTGGGATATTTGAATATTATTTTAGTAAAAAAAAAAAAAAACGTAAAGGATGAATATACAGTGTTATAAAGCGAGATAAATTATTCTTAAGGGATAGAGAAATGATTTTATAGTAGTGAATCTTGTTTGTTGTTTTTTTTAAAAAAGTTGTTCGTATTTTATCGATGCTTGATATAGTGAAAATCTAGAGAGATAATTTAAGTAGTGACTTGGGAGACAGGGGTGATTTGGAAACCAAGATGATGTATGAAAATCTAGGATGATACAGGGAATGGAAATAAGTAGTTTTGTGAGAGAATCAGCATAGTTAACATAACCCTATGGCTGATCCACATTTCGTTTTATAGGTGATAATCAGCATAGTTAATGTAGCCCTACAACTGATACACATGTTGTCTTGGACAGTGTTATTTTATATTTTGTGTGAGTTGCCTTGATGTTTGGTAAAGCTGAATAAATAGCTGCCACATCACTTTCTTATCTTAAGGGTTAATAGACAATAAATGTCGAACCTGTTCACACTGTTCCATGCATTCTTGAAGTACATTGAAAACAAGTTATCCATCTTTCTTCCCAATGTCCTATACATCTTTCGCTATCTTAATCTGTATTTCGTGCTACTACATCATATATGATAAGTTTTATTGAAGGGAAAACAATAGATATTTTTTAGAATGTATGTTATGATTTTACTTGGAATAAGAATAGTTAAGAGTTAACTAAGAATAGATTATAACCATTGAAAGAAAGATACAGATGTCCTAAATAATGGAAGAAGTTATAGAATCATTTTAATTTAGAAATAAACTATAATGTTTTGTAAAAGTATATCAAATGAGAATATACAAAATATTAAAATATATTTTCATGCTCTTTTTATTATTAATTATATTTTTAAAGAGATAAGTGTTGCATATTTAAAAATACTATAACACTCGATAATTATTATCATATATTTGAAATTGTAACAGGGTGATATTTAAACACATTATAATATTATACAGGAGTATGGCTTATGCAAAAACGCATTATAATTTATATGAGCATGGGAGAACAAACATTAAAGTTAATCATAATATTTAATAATATGCTGTGTAATTAGTTTAAAGTAACAAGAAATGTAAATTTTTTTTTAAACCATATTGATTATAAATTGTGATGTTTATAAAATATTTATCCACAAAATAATTATAATACAGTAAATTTTGTATAATTAAAAGGTAAAGAATGTTGTTACCCATAATTAATTAAAGATAAAAGTTGTGATAAACTTGAAGTAAATAAACAAATAACTTCTTAATGTATAATGAGTTAACTAAAAGATAACGAAATATAAATGGGTAAAATTTAGCATTTGTCATGTGAGCAAAAGGAGGATATCCATTGTAAATAAAATGTAAATAGATTTGTTTCATTTTACCTAAATTTATTTGATGTTAATAAACTTTGTTAAATTTGTTTTATTAAAACTTGTGTCTGACTTTTATTTTCTCTACATCATGGTACAAATTCACAGAGTGTTTTCACAACCACTGAAGTACATTTTGCACAAAAGATAACTAAAATATGTTTAATCTTAATTATTATTGATGTTCTTATAATTAAGTAATTATAAAATTGCATTAAGTTATTGGTCATAAATCCACTATCCTAATATTTTGATAAATTATATGCTATTAATTGCCACTTACTTTATTTATCAGATTATCTAAACACTACCATTTCTTAGTTTACTTTATTGTTTAAAGACAAAAGATGATATTGATATTGATTGATTTATTATGGTAATAAATTTGCAATAAAAGAAATTTATACCAATTTGATTAAGTAAGAAAGATTGTAATCATTATTGTTATTAATTGCAGTGTAGTAGATATGGCATAAAATCCCTTACCATATGTGCTACCACATTTTGTTGAAGTATAAATAAAGATTAAGAACCTGAGATTATAATTTATTAAGCTAGATGATCATTATTATTATTAAAGATAACAGAATTAATATTATAGTTATTAAATGAGTCTTAGTAAGTAGACGTTGCAAAAGTCATAAGAATACAATGTAGTTATTATTTGAAATAATAGTATAAAGGGGGGATAGTGTTCTTATGCCATTGAGGTGGTATCCTGTGGGATATTGGCTCAATGTGATCTACCTTGCCAACTCGTATTTCCACTTCTCGTCTCATGAATACATTAAATCTTTATGTTAATTTACTTTAAAACAGAACCTAAGTTAATTTTAAGAAATTTGAGCTAGTAAAACATTTTTTTAATCTAATATTTAATTATTAGAGCTAGAACCTGGTGACGTTAAATATAGTAATTTATTTATTTGTAAGTAGAGGTACGAGGTCGACGGCGGGCACGGTTAGAATATATATAAAGTAATATTAAATATTGTAGTTTTTTTAAATGCAAACAAATAAAAGAATTAAAACCAATGAAGAAAAGAATGTCTTAATTACTATAATGAGATAAAGAGAGGGAATGGAATCAAACAAGATTCTTATCTTTTACTCTCCAAAGTTCAGAGCTTGAAAAAAAATAGAAAAATTAATGTTAAAAAATATGAGGGCCAGACATTTAGTTTAAGATTAAAAAATGAAGAAAGGAAATGTAAGTAAAATGGGAACTCAAATGGTTTATAAAAGGTGACAATGTGGAGGTTTAAATAAAATTATACGTAAAATTAAGATACGATAAAAGATAAAGATCTGCTCTTCAAAGTACATCTTTTGATGAAATGAATTACATATGCAAAGGTGTGTACAAAGAGGGGAAAATATTTACTGCATGTTAAAATAAGAATAATTTTAATATACATAAATGTAAACACTATGTTACAAAACAGTATGAAATTAAAAGAAATGTTGTATAAGTTATAGAAACATTTTAAAGTTAGAGGTGTGAAAATGAATTGCTTGACTATTTAAGTTCGATTCTCTTATTTCCACACACACATATATATATAGTTAACATAGCATAGCCCTAAAATATATAGATTTGCCAGTAAAAGTCAATTTATTTAATTTGACTGGTGGTAATAAATCTCAGTATTACAATGCTAATAATATATTTTACTTTGCTTGGAATAGGTGGTGATTTGGATAAAAAGATACCCAATTCTTATCATTGTCTATACCATAATAAATGTAATAATTGTCAATTTTGCAACAGTTTTAGAATTGAATAGATGCTCTGAACATATTTAAATTAACCTTATAGTATTATTGTTTATAGACGTTTTTATCATCCTTGTTGGCCTCATATATAAAGCCCATATCCTATAATCTCAACTGAGCTAGGCCATGGAGTGGTTGCAATATAAAACCTTTTAAGTAAGTTTAAATATAATTTATAATTATAAATTTTATTCTATTTTGCATAGAATGGGCACCTGGGCAATTATAAATATAATAAAGTAAATAAGTGAAAAAGATGGAGGTTATAGGAGAGGGTTAAAGTGGCGCGCAACGTGGACAGCTTGTTATATATATATATATATTGTGCCCTTTTCTATAGGTCAGTAATAGTACATAACAGTCAATTACTAAAAATTTTAAATTTAGAATATGTTATTTTAATATGGTAATTGTATTAAGTCAATTATATTTTTAAAGTACAATTTGAGGCTAAAGTAAATACGTAGTATATAAAATCATTTAAAAATAGTTATATAAAGCTTTAAATATTGTTTCATATGGTTGTAAAAGCTGGCCATATTAAATAACACAGCTGTAAATAATTAAAATTATATTTAAAAAATTCGATTATAAGTTACTAAATACAGGGTTTAAATTTATAATCATATTTAAATAGTCAAAATTAATATAGTATATTTTTTAAAATAAACTTTATGATGGTGAGGATTATATTTAATTCTATATTTTCTAAATTATTCTTCCAATTTTTTTATAATTATTTTATATAATATAATAAGTATATCAATTTTATTTGTCTAGGCAGAGAAATAGATTGAAAATCGTCTGTCAAAGTTATTAATCATGTGACCTTTAATGTATACTCTCTCACACACGCTTGTTTGAAATAATAACAAAGTTTAAGATATTTTAAAAGTTATATTATAGAATTGGATAGAATTATTGCCTATCATAAAAGTAAATAGTATTAAACACTAAGTTAACTATCGTATGTAATGTTTTAAGTAATGTAATAAAGATGAATACAGATATATAAAAAAATAAATATTTTATTTAAATAAAAATAGATAAATTGAATATTAAAAAATGGAATAGGTTATTTAAGGTTATTTTAAAAGTTATTTTAAATGTTTAAATAGTTTTAATAAAATAATAATTTATTTAAAAGTAATATTTTAAATAATATTTTAAGTTCATTACGTCATAATTTTTTATTTTCAAATATAATTCTGCTATAAATTGAAAATATGTAAATTTTTTCTCAAGCTAAAGTAAAAATTAACCAATAGGAATAGAGGTATTCTTACAGACGATAAATATCATGGTAACTAAGTTATAGAGGGAGATTAATAATGTATTGAAACCGAAGAGAGGTAAATTATAACTATTAAAATATAGTATTTTTAAAATCTTTTATTTCAGTCAATTTTTTTAGTACTTTTTTATAACTTTATCTGCAAAAAACTAATTGATAATTTTAAAAATATTTTTTGCAAAAGAGAGTATAAACTAAAAATATTTTAATAATTTCGTTTAATATGCTTTGTTAAATTTTTTAAAGTTCTTTATCAGTCGTATTTTATCTAAAAGTTTAACCTCAACCACGCAGTAAAAGATGGATATACTACAAAAAACAATGGATATAAATTGTAATACTGAAGAAATCTTTGAAATATTTATTGATACAGTTTTATTAATATTTCACCGAATAACTGTTTTGGTACATAAAAACCACAGCTCGGACATTACACTGAGTCTAAAAATGTATGGAAACGTATTATTTATAAACTGATCCAAGATTTATTTTTAAATAATAATAAGACAATTATATTTCATGGATTATTTTATATAATATGATATTCAAAGGAGTAAAATGTTATATCCTTTCTGAAGGTAACATTTTTTTTATTTTAAAATGATATATAAAAATACCAAATGAAAGTTTTAAATGTATCAAGAAGGAAACAGAGATAAAAAGTGAACACATAGATGAATAAATAAAAATGGATCCATGGAAATACAAATAGGACTTAAAAGTTTATTGAATATTTTTAAAGTTAAATTAGATGGATTGATGCATCGGATACACAGAGAATATTGGTAGAGAAGATTAAGAAGCTTCATGGGATTAATTGATATTATCATCCTAAAAATTAAAACCAAGGATTATTTTCTAAATTTTACTAAATGGATTAATAATTATTTTTATTTTAAACTTTAACGCGCTTGGAGAACATTTTAAAAAAAAAAACTCTAGAGAAAATAATAAACATTTTGGACTTATCAGGAACTATCGTCAAGAAAATATGTAACTATAGTTTTGATTCTTTTATTTTTTGTTAACCTAGTTTAATCTAAATTTTATATAAGATTAGGAAAAACATAAAAACATTAATTTATTAATATTAAAATTTTATAATATAACAATCTAATAATTTAGCTAAAAATATTTTAATATAAAGTGTATGGGTGTGAATTTTTTTTTATATCTGCAATGCTCAAGTGGATAAAGAAAAGCCTACTGAACACGATGCCTATTGGTAATAATAATAACTTAATAATTTTATAATGTATATTTTTTTGTGTTTTTTTTAGATCATCTATAGATAGTAAGAATGAAGTATAAAAGTTTTTTTTTTTTTTTTACTTATATGTACCGCATTTTATACAACATTTTAAAAAACATTATGAGATAGGATTGATTTGAAAATATGCATACGACAATTTTTTTTATTTTTTTTTTATTAGTAATATAATCCAACATAACAAATAATTATGTGATTATTTTTAAAATTTTTATGATATGGGATATTCAAATATTGTCTAAGTAGATTGCATATGATTAAACATACAGAGCAATGAAGTAAGCAACTTTTCTTATGGGATCGTAAGATTGTTTAACTATTAATGAATTTTATTTATTGTTTTGTAAATGCAGATAGTTATTTTATCGATGTAAGATGTAGAAAAATCTTGAGAAATAATGTTGAGATAGTGGCTTGGAAGTACTATAGTTAGCAGGAAACCAAGATGATGTATTTGTTTTTTTTTTAAAAATAGGATGTTATAAGGAATGGAAATAATATTTAGTCTTTATGTGGTTATCAGCATAGTTAACATAGCCCTATGACTGATACACATTTTATTTGGACAGTGTTTATATTTCTTTAAATATTTTATGTTCTAATAAAGCTGAAGAAATAGCTTTAACATCGTCCCTGTACTAGAGGATATTAGGCAGATAAATGTCCTACCTCTCTGCACTGTACCATGATTTGAGATATGTTAAGAGTAATACTCTAGCTTTCTTCCTTAATCCTATGCATCTGTTTTCGCTATCTTTATTTCATGTAACTGCATCGTTTAGTAAGATATTTTAAAAGAAATAATAAATAATTTAGAACTTGTATTATGCTATCGTTTTTTGGATAAGATTAGTTTATTTGCTTATAAGGAGCAGAATATTATAACTTAAAATTGAAGATCCAAAGTATCCTAGGGAAAGAAAAGAATCATAAAATATATTTTGAATTTTATTTCGGAAATGAAATATAATTTTTTTTAAAATAAAGTATCTAAACAAAGATATTTTCTTTAAAGTGATAATAATTTTAAATGCTTTAGTATTATTTTTTTTTTTAGAGAAAATAAGTATTGCATATTTTTTAAAATACAATAGTACAAAGTAAATTATGTAAACAATATGCATAGTATATTTTTTGTTTATTGATTAACAGACATGTCTTAATGATTACACTGATATTAAACTAAAGTAAGGCTTAAAGAAGAATATATTTTGATTAGTAAACATTGGGTGATAAATACTAAAATCTAGTACTGAATTTTGGATAATATTTTGGGTAACATCTTTCACTTTGCAAGATGAAAATTTTTTTAATATTTTGAGAAGTCCATACTCATTATAAAATTTTGTTTTCTATAGAATGCTTTTTTTCTAGGTATGATTTTTTTTAAAAAAAAATAAGATAGTTTAATAATATTAAGGATAAAATGCTGTTGCTAATAAGTTAACCATAATGAGAAACCAAATAATAACATTTTTTTTTTTTAATTTTGTCCTAAATCTAAATAAAATATAATTGAAATATAATTTTTTTTTTTTTTATAACCCGATAGATCAAACTGTAAAGTAAAAAAAAAAGGTTAAGGATATCCACTGTAAATAATGTAAATAAATTGTTATTTATTTGTTGTTAGTAATAAACTTTGTTAAATTTTGTTATTTCAAAAAGTTTGTGTCCAAGTTATTTATTTCTCCACATCGCTGCATGAAAACACGATATATGCATAATAATCGAAACAAATATATAATTTTGCACAAAAGATAAATAGAGAATTATTTTAAGAATTTTAAATATTTTATTGGTATTCATTATAATTAGATAATCATAATCTTACATTATTTATTGGTCATAAATTAGTTATCACAATATTATATTAAATTATATGCTATCAGTTGCCACACATATTTTGTTTGTCAGATTATTAAAATGCTACCACGTATTTATTATATCATTACATGAAGATATAAGTTCATATTATATTATTTCATTATTTTATTATGGTAATAAAATTATAGTAAAAAGAAAAGATACACAGAATTAGTTAAACAATGAAGAATATTATTATTGTTATTTATTATTATTAGTTTAAGTGTAGTAGATTATGACATAAAATCCCTTTTCATATTTTACTACCGTATTTTAAAATTAACTTAGAATAAATTTTATGAACCTGAGATTATTTTATCGAGCTAGATTATTATTAAATAGAAGATTAAGATTTAATTATTATTAGTTTAATCTTAGTAAATAGAAGTTATTAAAGTCGTAAGAATACTATGAGTTTGTTATTTGAAATAGTAATAAGGGGGGATAGTGTTCTTATGCCATTGAGGTAGTATCCTGTAGGATATTGGCTCAATGTAATCTATCTTGTTACCTGTATTTTCACTTCAAGTCTCATGAAAATATTAAATATTTATTTAATTTATTTTTTATAAACTGAACCTTATTCGTATTTCAAATTTGAGCTAGTGAAATATTTTAATTTTAATACTGAATATTTTAGTTATTAATTATTAACTGAAATAGAACCCATTTCATTTTATATCATATACTATCTGGAAGTGAAGTTGCACGAGAGCAAGGTTAGAATATATATATATATATAGAGGCCACAACTGCTAGGGTTAAGTGGCTGTCCCTGTTTGATTAAGTCTCATAGCCTGATATATTTATGGTTTAGTGGTGGCATGCAATGTGGATGTCTTGAAATACATGGGTTAAGTGACAAGTCTCATATCCTGTAGAATATTTATCTTTTGTTGGTTTAATTTGGTGACCCAAACATTTGGGGCTTCGATTAATTAAATCTCACACCCTGTAGACTGTTTATCTTGTTGTTTGCTCAATCATTGAGGTCTATATTAATTAAATACCAGACCTTGTAAAGTGTCTATGTTTTTGGTGGCTTATGTTTTAATGTCTCCAGGATTATCTAAACCTAGGTTCATTAATTAATTTTGTTGGTTAAATACTATAAGCTATATGAGTAAAACAGTATTGTTAGTCAAAATATTTATTTAAAAAGAATAAGATAGTTTTTATATATATAAACTAATTATATGTGTAGCTTTTACTATCTCAGTGTATATATACTATACGTTTGTTAATATGTGTTCGTGACAATTAGGAGAAAAAAAATAAAGTGTTAGAAAGGTAGTAAGAGTAAAATGGAACTAGGGGTAAATGGAGCATTAACAAAAGTTTGAAATAAGCGAATTAGAGTTTGGAATAAGCCAATACCTGAAAGATGTGTAACAGATGTATAAATGTCAGATGTATAGTTTTTTTTTTAAAAAAAAAAAAAAACATTTTTTTTAGGTGAAATAAATAAATACAGCCATGAGACAGCTTAATTTCAATTCTATATAAATATCACAATTTATAATAAATGTTAAAGTTGATAGCATTTATATATATATATCTTTTGCTTGTCAATTAAATATAGTATTGATACTAGACAAACATAGAATTATTGAAAGTATTAAATTATAAAGTGTTAATATTTTTCATATGTGGAACACTTCTGTTATAGAAAGTCTATAATTTTGAAGGTTAAATAGAATACTTGATTGTTTGAGTTTGTTGGTTGTGTTGCAAATTTTGGTGATGGATGGAGAATTTTTGTTATTGTCTTAAGTATATGGTGTATTCATGTCACTGGTGACTGATTGTTCTCATTCACTGCTCCAACCCAAATTATGATATCAGTTGTTAATTATCATGAAGCAGTTAACAGTAATCCTGCCATGATTTTGCCTCTAAGACTCCAGAGAGAGCCAGGCATAGTTCTTTCTAATATATATGTAATATCTGTCTCTAAGACTCCCAAAGATGAGCAAGACAATATTTTATAAGTAGTAGCCCCTAAGACTTGGACATAAGCAGGGCGTTGTGATAGTGTTTGTAGTAGAATATTATGGGTTGTGGTAGCTTAGAGTGGTTAAAGTGAGATGATCATCAGAGTGTTCATGGAGCATTGTATGTTTTAAGAGTAGTGATGGAGTTCTTCTATCCATCTCAAAATTGTGAACTGCTGATAATTATTTTGGCTGTCAGTATTTGTTGGATCTTTAGAAGAATGGATAAATATATAACTTGAATATATAGCTCATTCTTAAAAGGCTAGTTTCTATATTATTATGTAAAGGTTGACATTTACCATATTTAAGTAAGAATTGTATATCAGTTGTCATAATAAATGCATGTCATCATTAATTTGATTTTGGTTATAATTTTTTTTTCTTTTGGGTTATAAATGCTGGATATAATATTTGAATGCATTCAATACAGCATAAAAATAAATGAATATGTTTAAATTATTTTGATCTTTTATCAGTTATTTGAATTGGTGTAGTTTGTAATATAACTATAGTGGATCACATAAAATTTAATTAATAATTTCAGCTATGTTTAGATTAATGTTATCTAATTAAAACTTAATGTCTTCTTGCCTATGTGTGTGTGGAAAATCGAACATTATATGGGAAAATAAAATTGTGGAAATTTTATGTCATTTTAGGTAGTGGTGGTGAATTTGAATTGTTGATTTGGTGGAGGTTGGTGCTGGTAAACCTTGTTTTCTTAAATAGTATTAATAAATTTTTAAAGAGATTATAAAATGGAAGAGTTTAGTTTATACAATAATTTGGGTGGGTCTCAAGAGACACCATCTCCAGACATGGCTGCATTGTCTCCTGACTTTGAATCAGGAAATGAAGCTATAGATATGTCATATGGAGAGTCTAGTAAGATGAGAGATACTATCTATAAAACCACAGATGATGAGATGCCGATGTGGGCCAAATCATTTTTTGCAGGACTAAAAGAACTAAAGTCTGGTCAAGTAAGATTAGAGTCTGGTTGAATAGAGGATAGAGAAAAGTCAGAAGAGATGTTTGCAAAACTAAAGTCTGGTCGAGTAAAAGATAGACAAAAGCAGAAGAGATGTTTGCAGAACTAAAGTCTGGTCGAATAGAAGATAGACAAAAGTCAGAAGAGATGTTTGTAGAATTGAAGTCAGAACTAAAAGAAATAAAATTGAATCAAGATAAGTCAGAGGAAAGGATAGCTGAAATAAAATTTGAAATGTTAGAAATAAAGTCAGAAATGGTAGAAATAAAAGATAGTATAGTTAGGCAGATGAAAATTGTGAAGAAAGTAAAAGAGTCAGGAATCAGAGATAGCAGTAGAAATAAAATTGAGTCAAAAGAAATAAGAGGAGATGATAGTTGAAATAAAATCAGAAATGTTGGAGATAAAATTAGAAATGAAACTAAAAACAAAGCTAGAAGCAAGAGTAGAAATACCCAAAATGAAGCTAGAAATACAAGAGAATATTAATGATCAAGTTATGCAGATTAATAAGAATGCTAGTTTAGCCAGTGATGAAATAGATGTATACAAAGCACTTAGAGAAATAGTTAATTAGGATTCAAAATTAGAGAAGATTGAATATATAGACAAGCTTAAGGAGTTCAAAAATAATCTTGATAAACAGAAAGAAGTTGATAAATTAATGAAGAAAGAAATAATTTCCTTAGACATGAAATATCTAGAAATTTTGGAAAATGAATTGCTAAAGGTTACTGATATTACAGGCAATAAATTTAAAAATAAAAATGAAGACATAATTCCAAAGTGTGTTCTTGATTATTTAGAACATAAGGTGAAGGTGAATGTTTTCAAAAAAATAGTTTATGGAGATACTAAACATGTAATATGTAGTGTGGAATATTTAATAAAAAGTGTTAGTCATGCTAGAGAAGTCGGTAAAGTGAAAATAAAATGTAAAATTAAGAATACAGAGAAGTCTGATTTAAATTTTCTTAGAAAAGTCATTAATCCAGAAAGGTATTTAGGCAAAGCTAAAGTAAAGCTTAAATGTAAAAGTAAGAAGAAAACTAAAGAAGATTTTATGAGAGAGATAATCACAATGAACATATGAAGAAAATTAAAGTAAAGTTTAAAGAGAAGGCTAGGATAAGTTACCTTAATAAAGGTGTAGATTGTATAAGAGATATTGGGAAAGCAAAAATCAAATTTAAATTAATAAATGAAAAGATAGTTAATTTGAATCTTGGCAGAAAGATTGTTGATGAAGAAAAAGAAGTTGGAAAGGCTAAGATCAAACTCAAAGGAATAAAGGAAGAATTATTTAATATAAATCATCTTAAGAAAGTGAAGAATAAAGTAAAATATATTAAAAAGATTAGAGTTAAATCTAGTAAAGTGAAAATGAAATCTGGTAGAAAAAACTTGTTAGAAAAAAGGAGATCAAGAATATAAACACAAGGTTTATAGTAACCTATAATGCTCACAGTTTGATTGCATATCCTGCAAGACATGATTAATAAGTCATACATATTGTTCAATATAGAATTTAGTTATTTTTTTACTTATTTAATGTTGCTAAAATACCATAGGAACAAGTGTTTGTAAAAGCATTAAATGTTTTTTTATTGTATGTTTATTCAACAAACATAATTTTCTAATTGGGGAATGATCTTAATGTAAAATTCAATGTGTTACTAATATTGATTGTTGTTTATCCAATTCATTTTTATTTTATAAGGGGGAAGGATTGTAACCTTTCATGCTGGCACCAGAAAAAATGTGAGAAGGTCACATTTGTGATAACAATGGCTAAAGGTAATTAGTTGAGAAAAATGAATTGTGATATAATCTAATATTTAAAATTAAGTTTTTAGGAAAACTAAACTTAAATTGTGATGTAATTTGCTAGTTAAAATTAGAATTTTAGCAAAATTAAAATTTTAAATGGGTATATTGCTTGGTGGAGTTTTGGACTATATGTTTAGTGGTAGATGTTTGTGTATAGTAGAGGATTTACATGTCATAATAGGCAGATGCATAAATATATTATTAATTAGAATTTTCTTTTCTATATTTTTATTTATGTTACTGATTATATATTGTCTTAGAATCTTATGTTTTAAAAAATGATAAAGATGATTTGTAATAGTAAATAACATTTCTAAAATTAATAATTAATATTTAATATTTTTTATTACTATGTTTATTATATTTAAATATTTTATTGTTAAAATTTTTATAAATAATATTTCTGGCAAGCTTCCAAAGTTGATTGTCATAGAAACACAGAGGGCGTAAGTAGAGAAAGACATAGAGTTTAAAACTTGAAAGTAAAAAAAGGCCCCAAGGAAGAAGATAAAAGAAAGCTTAAAGGAATCAATAACTCTCTAAGAGTATTATATAAGAAACATCACAAGGATTCTAAGACTACACCTATGAATTTTTTTTTTGTTATTATACTACTGGAAGTATATAGAATGAGGAAATAAACAACCCCCCAGAGGGATACCAGCCTTTAAATTTCTGCCAGAGCAATGGTCCATTTTCACCACTTCAAAATGCCTGGAGGATATGTAAGATAAATTATTATAATTTATTTTAAAATATTACTAAAGCTGATTAATATTAAAATGGCAAAATTGTGTAAAATAAAGCTAGCTCAATTTTTTTCATTAGATACTAAAACCAAAAGCTTAATATTAAATTCTAATCATCTTCTATCAATCTTCTGCAAATTAAAATTTAAAATAAAAAAAATTATCTACTTAATTTTATATCAAGAAGATAATTTTCTATTGTATAACTTTGCTATTCACATATATATATATAGTGAAATAATGTCAATACATGCAAATGTCATTTTTAATGCCCGTCATGGAATTCTAGAAAAAAAAAACTCTTGTCATTCTTAAAAAAATATGCTTTAACAATGGACAGACATTTTTTTATGTTATAATTTACTGTTGTTTTTTTTTAAACTGATATGCATATTTCTTTCAACTTCCAATTTTTTTTTTAAAAAAAAAAGAAAGAAAACAAAACAAAACAATATAATTTCATTGTCATTAGAGTATGATAATTTATTATTATGTATGATTTAGAAATTATATTATAGGTGATTCTAGATATTCGGATGTGTGCGTGATGCTATAGATTATTATTTTAGAGATCTTGTCTTTATTATGCTTCAATTTAGTTAATGAAGTATATTAAAAAAATAAAGAATTAAAACCTTATCTGTTATAAGTTCGGTATATAGGAAGTATATTGAATGTGAGTAGAAGGTAGAAATAGTCAAGGGACAATTAGATTATTTAGATTAAGTTTGGAGGTATTCTTTAACCCTTAAGCATATAGGTATAAGTGTTTGGTTATTATTCTTCCCTGCCTTTATTTATTTTGTATAGTTACTGTTAGATGATTTACACTGATTGTAACAGATAAGTGTTATATAATTTTTTTATAATGTGTAAAAGATGATTGATTTGTGGCATCATACAAGTTTATAAATAATCTAATAAAATATATTTCATGAATACATTATGTTTACAATATAATTAAACACACATATTCGAAGATATATATGACTAATATATTAAATAGTAGTCAATTTTGATTTTACTTTAGAAGAGATGTAATTGGTTATCAAGGTGCATAAATAATATTTTTTTTATTATAATTATTTCTTTTGTCCTTTATTTATTTTTTTTAATAAATATTTTAATGAATTAAAAGTCCAAATGAATTGCTTGACTATTTACATTCGATTCTCTATTTCCACATACACACACACACACACATATAGTTAACATAGCATAGCCCTAAAATATATAGATTTTCCAATAGAAGTCAATTTATTTAATTTGTCTGGTGGTGATTTTGATAAAAATATACCCAATCTTTATCATTGTCTATACCATAATAAATGTAATAATTGTCAATTTTGCAACAGTTTTAGTATTGAATAGATGCTCTGAACATATTTAAATTAACCTTATAGTATTATTGTTTATAGACGTTTTTATCATCTTTGTTGGCCTCATATATAAAGCCCATATCCTATAATTTCAACTGAGCTAGGCCATGGAGTGGTTGCAATATAAAACCTTTTAAGAAAGTTTAAATATAATTTATAATTATAAATTTTATTCTATTTTGCATAGAATTGGCGCCTGGGCAATTATAAATATAATAAAGTAAATAAGTGAAGAAGATGGAGGTTATAGGAGAGGGTTAATATTTATATATAAATATAAATAGTTACATCTGTTTCACCTATTATCTTCGATAATAGTTTATATTTGTTGTCCTCAGATGGCGTGTATTTCTTAAAATTTTAAAAACTTTGTGCTTATAATATTGCGAGTATGTAAGTATATAATCGTACTATTAATTATAAATATAAAAGTACAGTCTCAAATATTTATATACGAGCATATTCAATTTAGATTTGTTAAAACTGAAATAAACAAAACTGTATAATTAAAATTTATCTATATAACAGCATAATAAGTTTAAAACATATATATTGCATATGTTATTTAAAATGCAGATTTTGCCCAGATTATTTAAGAATTATATTTGCGTAAGTGATTTAAAATATGTATTTTGCCAGTTATTTGAAAAAGTATATTTTACGCAAGCTATTTAAAATCTAGGTTTGCATTCGCTATTCAAAACATTTTGCATTATTAGTAAGGTCTATTTTGACAAATTATTTAAGATGAGTAATTTATTTAAAAATCAATAATTTGCATGAGCTATTTTATAACTCTTATTTTAATATTTAAAAATCAGTTTGATATTAGATGTAGTTATACTACATATAACTAATTTTCCCAGTTCTAAAAAATCTTAAGTTTGCTATAACTTCGAATTAGAAAATAAGTAGCTATGAAGAGAAACCTTAAATCAGATTCTCATTATCACCTTTATCATATAATTTAATAAGCTTTTTTATGAACTGACCGGTGGAAGTAGCACCGAAGAAGCTAAGATTTTGGGATAATTAATTTATAAAATATTAATTTAGTATTGTGAATGTATTGCTAATTTTCATAAATATGCATATCTACTTGCTATGTCTATAATGGCCAATCTCAAGATTGTTCCACATCCAGTCATGCCTCAAAAGTTTAGGCCACTGCAACATTTCTTCGTATTTCATCAAGTCACGCCTCGAAAGTTTAGGAAAATGTGACAGTTATTCGTATTTAATGGAACCAAAGCAGTTCCAAAAGGCTCATAAGCCAATCTTCTGTTCATTTAATTAAAAGGACTCTTCCATTATAGCAAGAAGATCGGTTAGGGAACCGTTTACTAGGTAATAAACCCAATTAAGAATGCATTCGAGTCGCACTTATCTTATACTATAGTTTCTAATGCCCTGGAATCAGACGTTCAACTGCCACCCTTAAGTTCAATTTCCCTAGAAAATAACTTTGGCGTTGATCCGATCTAGAGTCTGATTTAATGTGCTTATCTGTATAACAATTATATATCACGCAAATGTCTCTATAATATGATTTTAAATATATTTATAATATAATCTTAGACTTAATATTTATAATATAATCTTAAACTTAGTAATTATAATATAATCTTAAACTTAGTAATTATAATATAATCTTAAACTTAGTAATTATAATATAATCTTAAACTTAGTATCTATGATATAATCTTAAATCAATAATCTCTATCATTTATTCATCAATCGATCACTCTAGCTAGCTATAACTGATTTCCAATATATAAAACATAGCATGAATTAGGATATTAAAGATGACATAAGCTTATTAAAAAGTCAATTGCTTTGTAATATTATTTTATAACCTTGAGAATCCACTCTTTGCTTTGTAATATTATTTTATAACCCTGAGAATCCACTTATTGTTTTGTGATATTATTTTATAATCCTGAGAATCCACTCATTGTTTTGTAATATTATTTTATAAACCTGAGAATCCACTCATTGCTTTGTAATATTTTATAGCCCTGAAAATCCACTTATTGCTTTGTGATATTATTTTATAACACTACTATTTACTCACCTGCATGTGAGCTAGCTATACACAACTTACTATTCTTTAGTATTCATTAAATATTATATTAAATTTATGAAATATAAATTTGTCTCAGTCTCATTACTTGCTCATTATCTTATGAATCACTAGTTAAGTTATATAATAGAATATGTAACAAGGGGGAAATGTCTCATGTTTTACTGCTCTGCTATTGCTGGAATGTGATTAAAGAGATATCGAGTGTAACCTCGGGCATGTCATTCACGATGGGTTGACTTGCAAGCACAAGCGAGAGAGTTTAGGTATGATCAGACATAGGGTATTACTATCCAGACTTGGTCAGCTTTTGGTTCTCTGGCTTGGACTCTCAGTCTGTTGAGCAAATGTACAAACCTGACCGTTACAATACATATCCTTAATGGAGGGAAATAAATATAGCATTTAAGTTGAGTGAAGTTAGAATAAGAAAACATATAAGTGTGACATATAGTGATGCAGCGTAGTTAAGAGTTTATATATGTAGTGGAATATATGAAGTCATCACAGTATAGCAGGTAGTTAAAATAAATCTAGGAAAGGTACCAAAGTAGTGAACCAGAGCAAGTGTGTTTGGATTGGCTAGCATTCTAAATGCCAATAATCATAAAATAATCGAAATAGCAAATCACAATAGAAGGGAATAAAAAAGAATCAGTAGAGAAGAAATAAATATATCAAGAAAGGTTAATTAAAAATATATCCATGTGCACAAAGTTCCAAATTAAAATGAACAACCAAGTAAATGAATTGAGAGAATTTGATAAAATTAAGGAGAAGGAGAGAACAGATATTACCCAAAATGAAGTGAAATGCAAAATTGACTTTGGTGAGGTGATGAGTATGCTCAGGAAAATGAGAGAGAAATACCACAACAGGGAAGAAAGAATTATGGAGGAAAGGTGTGCAAAGATAGCAATGGACAATAACAAAAGAATTTCTGAAGCCATAGAAGAGATGAGGAGTAACTTCCTTAATAAATCAGATGCAAAGGGCGCAGGGAATGGTCAAAAAAGAGAAATCAAACTTAATGAATCAGAAAGCATAGACCCATATGAGTATGATGAATTGGAAAGCGAAAATAGGGTAGATAGAAAATCATCATATTGAGATCCAAGAGTGGAAGTAGTGCAGCATGACTTGGAAATGAGGAAGTTAGATAAAGGCAAAGAATTTGAACTCATGAGATCTGAGAACAATAGGATTCTGGAGAAGATGCAGTGGGACATAAGTCAGGTAGTAAGAGTAGTAGAAAAGTTAGATTCAAAATTTGAAGTGAGGATAAGGAGGTCAGCCAGTAACAGTGCAAATACAGAAATAAAAGAATCGAACCAGGAGCCACTGGAAAATATATAGACATGGGCTATGGAAATTGCATAAATATTCCCAATGGGTTCCATCAGTTCTTAAAGATACGAGTCTTCTCTGGATACCCAGGAAAGTGCCCTATGGAGCACATGAGAAGCATCAAGAGATACTTCAGGTTCAGCAGGATGAATGAGGAGGCCAAGATAGCAGTCATTTGCAGGGTGAATCACTAGTGTAGTGGTACTCTGTTCCATAAGCCAATGACATTTGCAGAATATCATAAATCTTTGTTAGCTAGTTATTGGAGTGAGGAACTCCAAGGAAACATTTTGCACCAGACAACACAGGAGAAATGGAGACCAGGGAAATTATTTAGGACATTCTTTTGCTGTCAAATGGTGAAGTTATGGATGATGACATCTAATCCATTATCTAAGATGCAAATAGTTAGGAGGTTTAGGCATGGTTTTTCGAGAGACATTGAACAGATACCGATAAGTACAGAGAAAAAGACAATTGATAGGACTGCTGAGTAGCTCAATGCATTGAACATTACCAGGTTTGACCAGAGGGATGAGCAATATAAATCTAGACTGCCTCCAAAGGAACCACTTGTAATTAAAAATGGTTGAGATCCTAATAAAGCTCAATGAAAGAAAAACAGAAGGAATTTTCCAGAGAGGAACCCAAGAATGCAGGAAGATGGAGGACACATAATGGAGTCTGTATGGAAGCATCTATACAAATGGACAGAGGATAGAGAACATAGGGATCAGAATCATCATCCTAGAACAAGCAGATATGAGTCTGACAAGATCAGACAACCTCCAGATAAAACCTAATTGCAAATATAAGGATCGAGCGGATTCAATGGTACAATATTCAAAATGGCCTGAATCAAGATTGACAAAAATGGACTTTGAAAAAAAAAGTAAAATAATAATGATAATAAGGGAAGAACAATCCAGAAAGTGGCCAACCAGTTTAAAAGAAAATACTTAACCCAAATTGAGTCAAACCATCATTTAGAATGAGTAGTGAATAAGATCATATATAAAAACAGGGGTATGTAGGGACAGACATTTTAGTAGGGATCTTAGCAGTATAAGGTAAGCCATTTCTTTTATATATTTGTGCATGAGTTTCTGTGGAGCACTGGATGTTTCTAGTTAGGGAAGATATTAACAGTGAACCCCTTCTCATATAGAAACTCACTGGATTGAAAATGCCAGTTAAATATTTGATAAATATTGCAAGTCATGGAAATATAAATAAAATGTATGGTGGAAAGAACCTTTACATAATGAGCCATCAGTAAAAATTCTGAGCTCATAGATGAGCTGGATAAGAAATTCCAGATATTGAACCCATATCAGAATAGTGATCAGAGTTGACACATAGAGGGTTTTAAGTTTGAAATGTGGGGTATGAACAGGTTTAATTGAGTAGCAGAGATATCCTGTGGACTCGAACCTGTATATACAATCATCTAGATAAAAATGATGTGCTGAAACAATCATTACAAAAGAATGTAATTGCCTGGTCGCCTCTCTAGAAGTATTCTTGTCATCACTTAACCAAGATAAGAGTGCATAAATATGAGAGGTCCATAGTAACAATAATTAACTTAAGAATTGCATGTTAATCCATTGGAATTTTTTTTAGAAAAAAAAGAAGGGAATGGTGTAATGTGATGACTTTACATGCCGAGATCACATACACACACGCACACACACACACATATATATATATAATATTAAGTAATATTAACTATTGTAGTTTTTTTTAAATATACAAACAAGTAAAAGAATTGAAACCAATGAAGAAAAGAATGTCTTACTTATTATAATGAGATAAAGAGAGGGAAGGGAATCAAACAAAATTCTTATCTTTTATCCTCCAAAGTTCAGAATTTGAAAAAATAGAAAGATTAAAGTTAAAAAATATGAGAATCAGATGTTTAGTTTAAGATTAAAAAATGAACAAAAAATGTAAATAAAAGGGGAACTCAAATGATTTAGAAAAGGTGACAATGGGGCAGTTTTAAATAAAATTATAAGTAAAATTAGGAAATGATAAAAGATAAAGTAATGAAATATATAAGTGAATGTGTGTATAAAGAGAAAAGGTTTATTCCATGTTAAAATGAAAATAATTTTAATATACATGAATGTAAACACTATGTTACAAAATAGTATGAAATTAAAAGTTGTATAAGTTACAGAAACATTTTAAAGTTATAGGTTTGGAAGAAAATCTTCAAACAAGAGATCAAGATAAGAAAATTTGAAAAAAAGACATTAATTCAAGAAGAATTCACATGGAGACTTCAGTGGGAGCACTGTTCTGAAAAGAAGTAGAGATTAGAAACTAGAGGGAGGCATACATTAAAAGAAAGATAGTGAAAGCTAAGTTAAGGACATTTTTGGAGCATACTCACAAACTGAATGAATATGACACTATTTTACAATACAAGGGAATCTTCAAAAATGTGTAGCTAAGGGCCATCATGGTCACTTGTCAATCCAAACCCACTGTACTCGTACAGTTACCTCACCATGAAACAACTGCCAGCATAGTGCATGTATGATGATCAACCTGCCATGCCATTATCACCCTAGTACTGTGAAATCACTACATGTAGAAGAGGAAACACCATAAACAAATCACTATGTGTCAAAAGGTAGACTCCATAAACAAAAGCCAAAGAACTGCCATCTCTACTAAAGAAGTGGAGGAATTCCGCATGACAGTCAGCAGGACAATAGTTAAAGGTGAAGAAGAAGAAAACCTAGGTAAAGTAAATAAAGATCTAAAAGATCTATATATAACACATGTGCATATACTGTTAACATTGAAAGCAATTAGAAATTCAAAGTATTTTATGAGATAGACATTAATTAAACTTTTTAAAAACACTTGGAATGAATGACTATAAATGGATACTTTATTTCAATAGATTAAAAACATTTATAGGATTTAACTCATAGACCTAATTGTAGTATTATATTTAAATGAGTTTATTGTAATTTAATTATTTCATGTAACTTTTTGTTGTTTTATTAATATAGTTAATGTTTCCTTAACTATTTTATCTGTATTGTCTCGTTTTTTCACCATTCCCATAGTTTAATATACTCAGGGGGTTTGGTTATAATTATTACTGCATTTGAGTTCTAAGTAACATGTGAGGATAGTTGTACAATATTACTGATCCCATTAAATTTATAATTTAACCAAGTGCTGTAATTCTTTAACAATTACAGAAGTCGAGAGATGTATGATCTGGAAAATAACCTTGTGAACAATATCCGTATTATTACAGGTTCGATCATGTATGGATATAAATTTGTTTATGTCTATATGTTCTCTTTGCTTGCAGTAATGGAAGGTAGATCATTTGAATTTAAAAACACTTCTATATAATAAAAAATTATCATGCACCATGTGTATATATTGTTTATTTTTTTATTCAGTTACAATATATATATATATATATAGTTAAATCATCAACATATTAGTTTTTTAAAATGTAAAAATGTCATAGAAGATAATTATATTGATTCACCCTATATATATATATATTTGCATTTTAGAACAACTAATAAGTTGATGAATTAATTACTAATAAAAATGTAGCAAATAATTTATTGCTTAACATATCAGATTTATTACTGGAGCTGGTGCAATTATGTTACAGCCAATAGATTTTGAGCTATAGTGTAAAGTTATTTTAACAATTGCACAAAATTATGCAGGGCAATTACCTAATAAAAGGTTGGGAATGAGATAATTTAGTCTACTCTTTGCTAAGTCCATATGGGTGGCATTTTTTTGCTTACAAATTTATTTTGGAAATTTTTAATAGCTATGAAACTAGCTTTTTTAATCTATTATACTAATAAAACAAACTTCATTTTAAATATATACACCTGGGTCTCGTTTTAAGCAGTTTTTAATGTGATTTTGAAGTTATGTGAATCATGTTTCTTCTTAATATCTTTTTACACTGTTTTGTTTATGGGATAAAAAAGTTTGTATTTCACTCTATTTATTAGATATCAAGAAATTAAAAATATTAGTAACTTATTTTGACTTGAAATACTTTTTTTTCAAAAATATATTATATTTGCAGCTAATGTGAATATGGCCTGAAGCTATTTAGAATCTTAACTTTTATGTAAATAACCTACTTATACTTATGAGGAAATAATAATAATAATAATAATAATAATAATAATAATAATAATAATAATAATAATAATAATAATAATAATAATAATTTAATTTAGTACATTTAACAGATTTTATATCCACACAAAAATGCACAGCTAATCTAGTTCACAAAGTATTTGCAGAGTTTTTTGCACAGTAGTCCTAAATGTTCTATCATCTGTTTCAAATATATTAACAGCATTAAAGTATTTATTGTACAATCTAGGTAATCTTACTAATGCTGAATTTTTTAATGTTTCACTTTTAAATTTTGGAATATTATACATATTTTTTGATCTTGTATCCTTTATCTTTAGCTTAAATGATAATGTTGTTTGGCAACTTCTCACATCTATTATACCTGATGTAATTTTTTTTAAATACTTCATATCAGTATAGATTCGTCTTTTGTAGAGTGCATTGTTGTCACATATTATTTCTGATTTAATGTATCTGAAAAAAATTTTATAAACCTTTTCCAGTGCTAATCTATTATTTAATTTATATGAGTTCCAGATCAAAGATCCATAATTTAAAATAGGTAAGACCAATGTATGAAACAAATACACACATGTATTTCTCTTAAACATTTTGCAGTTTCTGAGAATTAAACCCATTATTTTATAACTTTTTGTAATAATATTTTGAATATTATTATTAAATGTTCTATTATTATTAAAAATAATACCTAAATCTTTATGATCTTTTTTTCTTGAAATACTTTTTGAGTTTAGTGTATAATTAAACAGACTTATAGATGATTTTTTTAGAAAACAATATGACACAACATTTTTCAATGTTAATTTCCATATAGTTTCCCACACACCAATCCTGAAAATTTTTGATACCAGACTGCAAAATCTTCTGATCATCAAATTTCTTAATAGTTTTATACAGTTTAATAACATCTGCAAAGCAGAGAATGTCAGAACCACTTACATACTGCTCTATATCCAAAGAATAAACTGAAAAAAGCAGTGGTCCAAGTATACTTCCTTGAGGCACTCCAGCATTACTAAAATATGTGTATGATTTTGCTGACCCAAAAGATACAAAATTAGGTCTATTGAGACAAAAGATACAAACAACTGCAAAAGTTCACAACTAAAAACAATCGTGTGCAACTTACTAATCAATCTAGAGTGATCTACTTGGTCAAATGCTTTGCTTAAATCAAAATAAATCACATCTAGCTGTAATCTGTTGTCAATTGCATTTGCAATAGCATCTTGAATATGTATCAAATTAGTCTCAACAGATCTACCTGGGATAAAACCATGTTGTGTTTTCGATAAAGATTTACATACTTTATCTATTATCTTGTTATACACACATTTTTCAAAGATTTTTCCAGCTATACATAATAATGAAATAGGTCTATAATTACTAACATCATTTGATTTGACTTTTGGTATTGGTATAACTTTTGCTACTTTCCAATAATCAGGAAAAATACCCTGTTGTAAAGGGATATTAAAATTATAACAAAGCACTGGAGCTAGCAGTTCAGCACATCCTTTATAAATAAAAACAGGTAGCATATCATATCCAAAACTTTTTTTTATTTTTAAACTGTTTTATTGCTAATAAAATGTCATTATAATTTAATGAGTCAATAACTATCAAATCATTACTTTTAAAAGCAGATTTAACTGTATATGATTTAGATGGCACAATTTTCTCTTTTCATGATGAGAAATAGTTGGCAAAAACATCAGCTGTAAGATTCCCATTGTCAATTGACATTTTATTTTTTACACCAGAATGCTTTTAATAAATGACCAAAAGTAATTTGAATTGC
Organism: Epiperipatus broadwayi; assembly: GCA_028023455.1. NCBI lineage: Eukaryota > Metazoa > Onychophora > Udeonychophora > Euonychophora > Peripatidae > Epiperipatus > Epiperipatus broadwayi. The sequence goes on from JAQFVV010008204.1 coordinate 26,502, forward strand.
ACTTTATGTTGTCTTCTAGTTTCTCAATATATCTTTTGAAATCAATTTTTTCTATGGTTTTAAATAATCTTCTAAAATTTATAAAGTTATTATAACATATTATTGATCCTGATTTCTTAAACAACTTATGATGCTTATGCTTTCTTTTGTAAATACAAATCAATTTCTTAGAGAACCAAGGAGGATATTTTTTAGATGATTCATAGCATAATGGTATTCTATTGTTTAAAATGTTTTGCATAATTTTTTGAAACAGATGTACTGCCTCATTTACATTTGGGGAACAATATATTTGTTCCCAATCAGCATACTTGATGTCACAATATAAATTATAATAATCACCAAGTTTATAGTTTCTATTTGAAGTTATCATACCCTTATTTAATGATATGTGTTTGACATAAACAAAAAACTCAATTGCTGGATGATGCAAGTCTTCCTTCAATAATGGTTGTACACTATGCCTCACATCTACATCATTAAAGTTAATTAATATAAAATCTAGAACACATCCATTATTATTTTTTAACTGATTTCTTTGTACTACACCAGTTATATTCATAAATTCTATAATTCTTTGACCTTTATTTATTTCATTATTGCATAATCCAGTTATTTCATCTGCTGTCATTACATATCATGCATTAAAGTCACCACAGATCAAAATATTGTGCTTGTAATTAAGTAAATATTTTTCCAATTTCTCCAAATCATTATTTAGTTCAATTATATTAATATAAAGAGAATATATATATATATATATATTCCCAATATAAGGAGGATATATATATATATTCCCAACCAGAAACAATTGAGATCCTAATATCATTTCAATCCAAATAGAATCAACAAAATTCAGTTCTATACTTACTAGCTTGGTTACAATGTTGTTTTTAACTGCCAATAAAACACCTCCACCTCTTGAAAGCTTAGAGTTTACATGATCATGTCTATATAGTAAATATCTATGATCCACAATCTGATCAGTAACAAATTGATAATTCAACCATGTTTCTGTTAAGGCTATTAGATCATACTCTTCTGCAAGAACAACATGTTTCAATAACTGACATTTAGTTCTTAACCCTCTAACATTTTGCATATAACAACAGAAAATGTTACTTTTATTAATTAACTTCTTATTACCTTTGTTATGTGAAGAATTTTTATATATTCTTTTACAATCTTTATGAATGCAATAATCCATTATACATTACTAATATTATCCTCAACTACTGATCCTTTATTTGTTCATTAATAATTAAATCTTTATTTAATTTCCCATAAAATGGATATATATATAAATGCCTGACGCCCAAAAATTTGAATTAATTACTTCACTCATGTCATTTTTTTTGACAGAAATATAAAATGAGGAATAACATTTATTTGTAGGTATAAACTTATGACATACCACAGTTGTATCTAACTTTCTTGTGATATAAGCAATCACATCTTTTGATGTAACTTCTGGATTTAATCTAGTCAAAAATAATCTTTTATATTTTTGTTTAACAGGAATAGCTTTTCATCGTGTGTCAGCAAGATTTCCTATTATAGCATTTTTGTTAAATGCATTAGAATTTGCATTTCTTTTCTTGTGTGTAACTAATTCAAAACCGTCTAAATCAGTGTCTTTTTTTAAAAGAAGACCGCTGCTATTAACTTTTGTATTTTTAAAATATTCTGTTTTAACATTTTTTTTTCTACAGTTAGACCTTGAGTTAAAACATCAGTCCACTTTTTAACATCATTATTAGAAATAATATTTCCCCTTTCAAAATTAGATTGTTGATGACATGAATTTTCTGCAATTATTTTCCCTGGTTCCATAGAAGCCACACTTTTCCCATTTTTTTCTTTATTTGAATCATTTTGCAAAGGCAAACTCTTCCTAATTTTTATTTTTTTAATATCTTCACTTTTCGGACTTTCATTCACACCTTCTCTTTCAGAAGTAAAAATAAAAATTTGACTTTGACTTCCTTTGACAGCAGAAATGGGGGAAGCAAAACTCTTATCATTAATTACACAATATTCTCCGTCTACTTTAGAAAATTTATTTTTTTTAGAAACTAATGGTATATTATCTCCAGAAATTTTTTCGTTTACTTTAAAATCTTTATTAATAATAATAGTTTTCAAACTTTGATTTTCACTAGCGAGAAAATAATTTTTTTTAGCTAAATCAGCCATAGTAGACAATAAAACAGAAATCTGGACCTGTAATGTTCTGCAACAATTATTACAAGCATGGCTATTTTCTTGGCTGGAGGAAGCACTCTCATTTAACGTTGTTTCATAACAAGAAATATTTCCTTCCTGAATAAAATCTTGACAATCAACACACACAAAATTATTGAAATCTTTACTAATATGTCTAAATCTATAGTTTCTAGTTGCATACACTTTAAATGAAAAGATCTATTACATTTTTTTCCGCAAACAATTTTAAACTCATCAGCATTAATTTCAGACAAACATTTTCCACAGACAGTCATTTCTACATCTGAATTTCTAGCAGTTATATTAGATCCTTGAAGACTCTCACATATTTCTAAATGAGATGGACATAGAAAATTATCCTGGCCATTATTTCTAAGAATATCCATATTATTAGATATTAAACAATCAATATGAAATTTAAAAGAACAATCCATTGAGCATTTAACACTTTTTTGGCTTCCATAAATTAAATCATTACACAAAGGTCATGGTTTCCTATAAGGTCCCATGATTTTAAAATTAGAGCAATCCAAGTAAAATAAATTGAATCCAATGATAAATTATATACTTACAAATAACGTTATAAAAATTATTTCATATTTTCTTCCAACAAAATAAAATTTTTTAGATATACAAAGCTTAAGATATAATCCATGATTATCAAAATCCCCTGGTGGTGAATAATAATAATAATAATAATAATAATAATAATAATAATAATAATAATAATAATAATAGATTTATACTTACGAGTATAAAAATATTGCAATAAAGATTCAAAAATTTTAAACTTTTGAAACATACTTTGTTAGATATAACACATGTAAATATTCTTTTAGATTTTTAAAATAATCAGAAAAAACAAAGGTTTTCTTGATTTTGTAAATGAAAATAGTATTTCTAATGATAAAGTATAATCTTTTTGTTTTGATTGTGATCTCATTTTTTTAATATAACAGCAAAATGTGAACATTTAAAATTTATTTCAGTAGTAAACAAAAATATTTATTAAATGAAGTAAAATGAATTATTTTTTGATAAGTAGTAAGTATTTAATCATAGATTTTTCATTGATGTGTGAGACAAAGAAAAACATCAGAAAATGCTAAAATCTGAGAGAGTTTGCTGCAATAATCAACCACTTAACTTCCAGCCAGAGACCTAAATAGTTGCATGTCTCAATATGAAAGCCACCATTATAAACAATTAGTAAAATCATTGTCTCAAAGTTTATTCATCGATTACATTGTGACAAAAAACCATTAACACAACTCAAGACTGAAGGTAGTGCTAGTTGTCCTTCCTCTTGTGAGGAATCTGACTTCTTATCCATTCACGAATGAACCACATATTGTCAAATAGTGATAATGATTAAAATATATATGGCAAAATATAAAATTAATTACTGTAGTTAATAAAAAAAGTTAAAAAAGTTTGTTTTGCATCATTTTTTTTCAAATATTTGAAATTTTTTATTAGTCATATTTTTTTTTCCTATTTTTTTTTTTTTATGGGAATTTTTTAAAAAAAATTATGTTTTACTTTGCTTTTATGCAATTTCTGAAAATTACAGAACATATCCCCCATTTTTTATGGTAAGTTGTCTATTTTTGTGAATTTTTTTAATGCAGGGTTTCTGTGAAACCTATCTATCACATAAAATGAGACCCAGGTGTATATCATATCAATGTCAAAATTATAATTAATATTACAACCACCCAACAACCACCCAATAAATATAAGCAATTTAGTCTATTTTAGCAGAATATATTTCTATTTTTGAGATATTTCAAATAAAATAAATAATGTTAGTAGAGAAAGCAAGCACACAAGTAGCTTGTTATAGCATTGTAATAAATTATATGTATTTAGTTGTGTTAGTATTCAGTCATTTATAGTTAAAATCTGCAAAGTGCATGTGCAACAGCTTAATGCTGTTTAACTATTACAGTTTATAAACATTGCACTATATAAAATAATTGATTGATTTATTTACTTGATAATAGTAAAACAAATAAATAATCATAATTTCTAAATGTCTGTAATTGCAAAGCAGAAATAAGTACATAAATCTTGATGCTTCATTATTATATAGTTTATTATAGACTATAAGAATTCTTGGACTACATTTTGTTTAATATTTTGTGTTTCAGTAAAATCATTATTCAGGCTTCTGGAACAACCAGGTTGCTTTTTCTAAACAATTCTATAAATGTTTTTCGAAATTCTGGATGGACTATAAGAAGAGTATAAAATGAAACAACCAGGTTCAAATAAACAAAACCAAAAGATATAATAAGAAATTTTGAATTGTTATTATTTGGCTTGATAGCATAAAACAGTATTGAAATTATAATCGGGCATATAGTGATTACAAAAATAACAATAATTGCATTAAGAAGAAGAGCAAGAATTTGTTGTTCTCTCAAAATATTAATGTCAACAGTCAGTGATGATTGCTGATGCCTTCTTCGCATGTCTCCAAATCCTTTAATAATCTTCACATTCAAGTAAATGACTAATAATAAACCTATAGTTACTAATAAAAGATTATAACAAGTCAATATTTTAACAGATGTAAAATTCTGAAAATTATTTTGAAATCTTAAAACAAATATCGTTTGGTTGTTATATAACACACTGCATGGTTGCAAAATATCAAACACTGAATTAACACTAGATAAAATAATACTTAAAGAAAGGCAAATAATTACATTTCTGGTTGTCAGGAATAGCTTTGATTTATGTGGATAACAAACAGAAATAAAGCGGTGAATTGTAATCCAAATGAATGTTATTCCTAACAAAGATATGTCAATAATAAAAAACTTTACCCACAAATTCGCCATAAAATAAACAATGTAAAAGTTTCCAGGATACTTCACATAAACCTGATTGCTTATAAAAAGAAACTCCCCAAGTATTTCATTAAAGGAAAAAAACTGCAATAATAATTTCATAGTATATTGTAGCTTCATTCTAAAAAAACAATCATAGAAAACACATTACCAATAAGACCTACAAAATCCATCAGATAATAAATCAATCTCACGGGTTTTTTTGGGTATAGAATGATAATTTCTTCTTCATATTGAAGAGTTATATTTAAAATACAAAAGATATGCCTATGAAATTGTTTAGTCATTGAACATTAGATAGTTTAACTCAAAATTAATTCTTTTATTTTAATACAAATAAGCCAATAAGCTAATGCACATAAAATAAATAAAATAAATTTATTGTTTCCTTTATTTTAATAAAACATTTTATGTAGTGGTATGTTTTAGTTTTACAACAGAAATATCAACGGTCTATTCATTTCATTCAATAAAAGACTAATATTTTTGAAAGACAACCATTAGAGGAACAAAGTTAATTTCAATAAAAAGAAATATAATAGCAATACAATTTGTTTACCATATCTTTCATTCTTCTAAATTAACTTCTATAAAACTGTAAAAAAGTTCTGTAAATAAATAGACATAATAAATGATATACATATGTTTATAGTTATTTTAAATATAAAAACCTTTTTCATATTGTTTTTTTTTATGTTACTTTAAGCAGTTATCTTATTATTAAAGGAAAATTAGTAACTAAAAACTAAATAAAAATTGTGTAACTAAATTTAATAAAAAAAATCAAAATATATAAAAAAAATACAGTTATTGATTCTGTCCAGAAAGAATAGTTAAAATTCTTAAAATTTGCAAATTTCTTTAAGAATATTAATCTCCTTAGAAGTAATTATTGTTATAACTTTTACTTAAAGTTTAAAACTTAAAAATCTGTTTTCAAAGATTAATAAAATCAGAAAAAAGTAGAATAAAATATTAACTTTCATATTATCTTATTTACCTAGTTATACAATTATAAACTACATATTTGGTTTCAGTATTTAATCATCTACTAAAATGATATGATTTATAGATAATGATAAAATAGTTATATGGCACATAGTAATACTAATTAATTATATATACAGTGTCCATTATTTTTGAAGAAATCTATATTAACAAATTTGTAAAGAGATTTATCCATGTAGCATTACAATGCTTTTAATACATCTAAAAATGTAATTAAAAACTGACAAATTAATTATATATTTATAAAGCCTTTACCAAGATGTTTCTAATAGCTTCACAAAGCAAGTGTACCATTCAATATTATGAACTGTATTATATTAACATTATTTTTTAGTACCAATTTTTTTAACAAATTACATATATATATAATGCCTCTTTTTAAAAAGTAAATAAATAAACGCGACTAGAAATAAGAATACCTTGAATTAAAAGAACTAACAATTATATATATATTAATCAATGTCTGTTTTCCAATTATAATAAAATATATATAATTATTCAAAACAATACAATAATTAATACAGTAAAAAATATTTTAAAAAAAGCCAAATATATACCACAATTTAATAGAACTACTTTCAACTACCTATGTAGTCATTATCAACTAGATTCAAATTGTATTACAAAAAACTGTTACACATGTAAACAAAAAGAAATACGTCATACATCAATTTTCCCACAATTTATTAATTTTTATATTGGCAGCCTGTCTATTTATCAAATGTTGCTTTTCTTTTTTATTAACATAGCTTCTTTAATTTTGTATTTATTATTATTTATTTCTATACACAAAATCTTAACTTTATTAAAATCAAAATCAAAAACATAATTACATGTTACATTATGATCAAAATATATTGATGGTATATATATATTGTATCCCCGCCTGTCACGCGGGAGACCGGGGTTCGATTCCCCGTTGGGGAACCAAAACCCGGTGAAAAAAAAAATACTATGTAACAGTCAAGTGCTTCATGTTTCTACCTACTAACCCGTATTCAAACCCCTATTTCCCATACCGCTCCTTTTTGTCGTGTATATATTTTTATGTATATGTTTGAGATGCGCGCCTAAATTATAAGATTTAATGTTTCAATAATATGTTTTAAAATTATTAATAATTCTTTTTATTAATTATTAGTTCTTTTTATTAAAGTATTATAGATGCGGCTCAAATATATACATAGGAGCAAAACTTACTAATAAAATATTGATGTTTTAAATATTTATTATATGTCATTTTTAGCTTTTTCTTTTTAAATTGCTTGTTTTTCTATTAAGCTATATATTTTTTATAAAATCCAATATGGAAGAGGTGTTGTTTAATTGTCTAAAAATAATTAGGGGTTGGAAGCACTGTTGTTTTAATCTGGGAAAGGTATTTTTTAATTAAAATTTTACTTAAAATAAATGGGATTAAGTAGATTAAAGATTTAATAGTGTTAAAAACATGTTGTCAAATCTATTTCTAATCTAGAAATAGATTTGAATTTATTTTTGGCGTTATCTAACAATTGCATCTTCGAAAAACAACTGATAAGAGAAAAAGTATAAAATGACTAAATTTTGAATCACATAGTTAGTTATTAGTTGAGTTATTAGTTATTAGTTACTATTGATTGAGAGATTGTTAACATTGCTGTAAAACTAAAAAAAATGATGTAACAGTAGATCCACCACTCTGCTCGGCCCTTTGGGTCATCATCTCCACAACCTTAATATACTGCTGCCCTGAAAAGGAGAAATGTCAAAAAAAGAACTTTAGAATATAATAGAAGTTTTATGCCATCGGAGAACTTGCATTCCAATTGCCGTGCACGGACTGTATTAATATGGACTTTTAAAATTGAAAGGTAAATTTCAAGCTGCCACCTAATAGTCAATTTAGTCTAAATAATCTTTCAAGATCTCTTCTCATGTATTTTTAACTTTGCCTTTTCTTATATATATATATCTGTAAGTGTAATTTGCTCTTAAATAATTTATATCTAATCCTATCTTATATGCTCTTTAGTTTGGTGCGGTTATTTATTTATATGTGTTTATTACTTGATTTTATATGTATGCCTTTTTATTGATTTGCCAATCTCAAACAAACCGGCGAGCTTAATTTAT
>JAQFVV010008205.1:0-37952 GCA_028023455.1 Epiperipatus broadwayi
GATAAGGCTTTTAATAAAATAAGTAAATATTTTAAATTTACTTAACCTTCAGGTTATTTAAAGATGGAAGTTTGTGCTATAAATTTTTTGAGTTGCTCTGCTATGTGAAAATTACCTACTTTAGAAACATTAATAAATAATTAATCAAGTTTTTTTTTAAAAAAAAAAGCTTTCTCTCATTTCAAAAAACTGTGAATATGTTGTGTGATAATTACATGTAGGCATTTCAAACTTGATAACATAGTTATTTCTTCAGTAAGCCTCTTTTCCCCAAAATGATCCATAAATAAAAAGTGGTTGGGCTTCTACTTTTGAAATATTTTTATTGAAATATTGCTATCATTGGAAAACAATCTGTAAAGCTATCTATATGATTACCTTAATTATTTATTATAACAAACATTCATTAATGCATCAGGATTATTATGTTCTTTAGTATTATTACACAGATGATAGGTATTAATGATTTTTACTTCAACAGAATCATTAAATTTATGTTTTGACAGAACATAATTACATCTTATACATGTAATTCCTTTGGTAACAGAAGATTTTATGGTTATGCATAAGGTCTTTGAGAGTTACTTAGACATTGATATCTTCTGTTAATCCACAGCCCATTTATTAATTATTTTACAATTGTATAGATCTTGGTGCTTATAGGATTCTGGTAAATGTATCTTCAGTTTATACTTTCTGACAAAAACTATGTTATGGAAGAGTAAGATGCTATAGTATAAAAATTGCAATATGTAATTTAATAATTATATATTGATATATATGTATATAATAATGTATTACATGTCAGTTTACAACAAACAAAAACATGGCATATATATATATATCACTTCAGAGCATACTTGTTTGATGTTCGTTTTATTGACTATGTATACCATTGTACTGCTAATCTCAGCTAATAAACATAAATAATTCTGATATTATCTGCTATTTGTTCAAGACATTGACCTACAAGACATGGATTTGTCTTGTGATGTATAATTAGGTCATGAATATATATGTGCGTCTACTAAATGTATACTTTATTGATTGTCATCCTTATTTATGTTACGTAAATGCAATATGAATTAAATAAAGAAAATATCTATTTGCTTAATCCTTTTACATATTAGTTTTAATATGTATTAAGATAATCTTTTTAATAAATATATAATTCATTTACACATGTTACTAAATTTTCAGTGTTTATATATATAATATTCCATTTATATGTTTTATTGTGTACTACTTGTTTATACATACAAAAAAGATGTTTTCATTTTCTTTAACAAAACTCATCAAACTAAATTGTCTATGAATAATTATAAACTTAAAATTATTAATCTTTTTTTATTTTTTAATGACAAGTCCTTATGGGTTTTTACATTTCTAACTTATGTGTGTAACGGTTGTTACAATTTTTCTAACTTGATGGAAAACAAAAAATTGATATTATTAAAAACAAATTATAAGTCATCTTTTGCAACTTTGATATTCAAACACATTTTATTTGAAGTTTTCTATACTATTCTTGTTTTTCTATTGGCATTTGCTTTCAGTAAATTCTTATGATACTCTGTATTAAACTAATATATACATATGCGCTATTTGCACAGATAATGAAGCTAGGATAAAGCGAAATTTTTTTAAATTTATTAAAATATAAAGCTGTTAAATTAAAGAACTGAGCGCTTTTAAGAGATTATTTGTTCTCATAATCATAGCTTTGTTGTTGTAACTGCTTGGTTGAAATAGAAATGGAATTTATGCAAATTAATGCAAATGATTTATACTTATCATTTCCGAGACAGAGCAAAGCATGCTTCTCTCCTATTTATGGATTTGGGGTCGCTAGCTATGTAAAACGCCTCTCTAATTTTGCGTTGGGCGTCATGTCTTTCAGAGCATATGAGCCTGGCAGTGATGGGTTCAGTCTTATGGCCTGATGTTCTTTCGTGTATTGTAATAATAATAACTTTATCGATGTATTAAACAACCTCCATATTTCCGCATTCTTTTTACTTTTCATATAAATAAAGATACAATAAAAGACAAATCCCCTCCCCCAGATGCATTTCGTGCTGAACCAGCACTCATCAGTTGGCCCAGGTCATCATCTCCTATATACATCTTTATTATATGAAGAGTATTTTTATTTACAACTGCCAAGCATTCTGCACTCAACTGTTTTAATGGATACAGGTTAATATCCAATTCTATTACTTGAAATATTTTCTCTGATTCTGTTTTTGAAACTGACTTTTCTTTTGCATTAAATTTGTGAATATTTTTTATAAAAATCCTCTTGTTATATGTTTTTATTATTTTAGATATATTTTTATTCATTTGGATTATATTTTTTCATATTTTCTTTTATCTATATTTTTCTTTATTTCAACGATACTTTAGTTGGTTAATTCATTTAGTTTTACTAGAATTGAAGTCTGTCTATTAAAATTTTAAAATTTGTTATCTTAATATAAACTGAGCACTGATTATATATGTATGGGGGATGTATGGGGAGATGATGATCTAGCTAACTGATGAATGCTGATATAAATATTGGAGATCATTTATCTTTTTTATGTAGGTTGTTATGTCTATTGGTTGTATAAAGATGGAGTGGATGACAAAAGGGAGCTTGGAAGACTGGGTTCATATTCCCTATATATAATAAATTACTTAATATCAATATTGGCACATTTGATATCTTATAATGACTTAACATTTTATACACAAACATTAATGTATTCACATATACAAATTATGATTGTTGTTTACATTTGGATAATAACAGTAATCTAATTGATGTTTTGTGATCTCTATTTTGAAATTTATAGTAATATAATAAATTATATTAGTCATTTAAAACAGAATAGTATTAAAACTATTCTAAAATCATTCCCTTATTTAAATAATAAAATATAAGTTAAAGCTCTTTAATATAATAAATTATATAAAATTACTATTTTAAATTAAAAAATAAATATTGTTTTATTTCTAATTCAATACTTCATTTTTTTAGGAAGCCATTGTAATCACTTATATTAACAGTACTCGGAATGTTAGTGTAAGTATAGCTCACTGCCATGATGTGATGAGTGATGAACCCAGAGCAGTTGCCTTGTACCAACTCTTTCTTATGTTTATTATTCCTTCATTGCTCATGGTCTTTTGTTATGCACGAGTGGTAAAAGAACTGTGGATTAGCACAAAAAACATGGCTACCATGACTCAGGTTTGCAGTAAGTAAGTATATTTTTAAACAATTGGGGGAAATTTTTTATCATTTGTTTATTATTCAAATGTAATTTAATTTCAGATCATGTGACCATGCCATTGTATTTATGAATCTAATATTTCTTTACAAATATGCACCCAAAATTATAAAACTTAATATAGTCATTACATAATTGAATGGTATTTCTTAAAAATTTTGAGTATCATAAATCATAGTATCCATGATGAGATCAAAGATCTACTCCTCCTACTACTGCATAACATATAGAGTGATAAACTTAATGAGAAGAAGTTGTATTATCTGACATATTCTAAAAAATATTTTTTTCATACTTGACACATATCTTCATAATCAGAAATCAAATAACTCATTATTCTAATATGAATGAAAGAAATATATCCGAAGAAAAAATTTAGTATATAAACAATAAATAAATGCATATCATTATAAAAGTAAAAAAGTTGAACAAAATCTAAGAAATTTATTTAAATGGTTTGAAGTGATAATGTTTTGTCTTAAAACTCTGTAAGGAGAGGAGTTATAAAAAAAGTCAGTATATTTAATATATTCTGCACAGTTTCCAAAATAGTAATAAGACAGAGTTCTCAGATTGAAATCCAATTGGTCATCCCAGTGCTTGATTTTCACATGACCTCACAAGCAGCTAAAATTTGTATTTATTCTGATATTAATCTATGTAATTATTCAAGCTATTACAAATTGTTATATATTTAAAAAAATATATAGATATTACACGTTTCTTTAAACTGTGTTTATTTAAGCAGAAGCAGGATTTTGCCATCTATAAGAGTAATATTTATTGTTTATATTGTGCTAAAAGCTTATAGCTATAACCGAAGTTTTAAAATTTTACAATATTTAAAACTGATCATTGAAAAAATATTGTGTTTTGTGTTTGTAATTATCAAATAATTCTAAAAATATTATATACATCTATTTATTTATTTTTATAGTCATAAATATTTTTATAAGAAAGTATTGGATTTTTTATTTGTGGAGGCATTATTCTCATCAATCAAATAGTTAGCTGCTTAGGAGACCATAGGATATTTGAATTTCAGAAGATATATATTGAACTTTGATCCAGAAACTTTTAGTTTATGAATTCATCTTGCATTAAACAGCACAGATCAAGGCTGTTCAAAATAGTTCAAATTATACATTTTGTATATGGACTCTGATAAGATGGGAATCTAATTTGCAGCAATGATATTTTTGATAAACCAAATTTTTTATGATATTAAATGAAAAGTAACTTTTGTAACATTACATTCAAATTCTTATTATTACACATAGTAGAATTAGCATGTTTGTAGATTTTGATTACAAGCAGTCACTCACATAAATGCCAAATATTATAAAAAGGAGTGTGTCTTATACATGTTTTAATATACATCTATAGCCATCAGCTTGAAACTGGTTTGGGGATAGCGATATTCAGAAAAGCTTAAGAGATATTAGCACACTCATTATATATATATATATATATATATATATATATATGGGGGGGTTGGTGTGGATGTGTGTGTGTGTGTAATAAAGAAATTTTCAAGCATTGTTTGCAAATAATGTTTAAAGTTTTTCAAAACCCACATCTAATTGCTAGGCAAACAAAATTTAAGCCACTTTATGTGAAATGCAAATTTAGACTACAACTATAAGAATGAAGCTTCATTAATTATGAATGTGAACAATTCCTAAATGAAAATAGTTTGAATTAATATTCTCAAGGCTGAGTCTCTACTTATTCTTTTTAATAATCTTGTGAAAGACTAACTTTATCATTAGTACACAATATTAGAAATTACAATGGAAAATATGTTGTATATCACACTGTACTTCACCTGATCATCATTTCTTATGTTTGCTCATAACTGTTATTAAACAGGAAAAACTCTCCATACAGTAGTGCCACTCAGTGCAAGCCAGAGTAATTAATGGATGCCAGAAGGATTGTGCTTAAAGATCTAGGCGCAGAGCTCTTAGATCCAAGGCTCCTCATTGATGAAGGCCACAAATTAGAAACTAGTCTGGGGATATTGCATGTGTAGGCATTAGATAGGGATTTTATGCATAAGCCTTCTGGCATCCATTGATTACTCTCACTTGCACTGAGTGGCACTAATGTTTAGAGAGTTTTGCCTGTTTAATATCACACTGTAATTTTTAATATTGCATATTAATAAAAACATCAATTTTTCACAAGTTCATTAAAAATGAATACAATGAATCTATGCTTTGAGATTATTAAATTGAACCAATTTTGTAATTGAAATTTCCTTCTCACAATTATCATTAATTTAAATTTGCTTCATATATCAGTTCTATGGTTACAGGCAAAAGTAGGTTTATTAATGTTTTTTAGCAATTAGATATGACTTCTGAGAAACTTTGTGCTTTATTTATGTATAAGTTTACTCCAAGTATATAATATTCAAACTAAAAATTTCTAATATTATATATATTGAATAAAATATTTTCCATGGATTGTTATTTTAATAAAGAACAGAAATAAAGATATTTTATCCATGTAAACAGAGATAACATTTGCCTTTCATATTGCTGGAAAAATAGTATTAGCTGAGATTGTATTAAGTGACTTTTTTTTTCCTTTTTAAGAGCACCTTACTTCCCTTAACAATCATGTTAAGTAAACATAATTGTAACTGTTAAGTGTTTTTATCATGGTTATATATGGAAAAGCTGGTTTTAATTCTACAGCAGTTAGAAATGATTTTATGTTGTATGCATGTTTGGAGAAATTTCAATCACTGGGCAAGAGTATAAGTTGATAGTTCTGGTCATAAAATCTGTTTGTGCTTAAGATTATAATCCATGATATAATGTAATTATAAAGATAACTTTCCTTAGATAAGTGTAACATACTTTATGTGTTCTGAAACTGATAAAAAGAAAAAGCTACAATTAAATTATGATAATGCAAGGCAGCTAAATGGTTTTGAGGCTTTATATGACCTCATAGTCATAGCATTAGAGTGATTATGGAAAAAGGTAATTATGGGAAAGAAGTAATAGATAGATAGATAGATAGATAGATAGATAGATAGATAGATAGATAGATAGATAGATAGATAGATAGATAGATAGATAGATAGATAGATAGATAGATAGATAGATAGATAGATAGATAGATAGATAGATAGATAGATAGATAGATAGATAGATAGATAGATAGATAGATAGATAGATAGATAGATAGATAGATAGATAGATAGATAGATAGATAGATAGATAGATAGATAGATAGATAGATAGATAGATAGATAGATAGATAGATAGATAGATAGATAGATAGATAGATAGATAGATAGATAGATAGATAGATAGATAGATAGATAGATAGATAGATAGATAGATAGATAGATAGATAGATAGATAGATAGATAGATAGATAGATAGATAGATAGATAGATAGATAGATAGATAGATAGATAGATAGATAGATAGATAGATAGATAGATAGATAGATAGATAGATAGATAGATAGATAGATAGATAGATAGATAGATAGATAGATAGATAGATAGATAGATAGATAGATAGATAGATAGATAGATAGATAGATAGATAGATAGATAGATAGATAGATAGATAGATAGATAGATAGATAGATAGATAGATAGATAGATAGATAGATAGATAGATAGATAGATAGATAGATAGATGGATGAAAATAAGAAAGTTTGCAGAGGTGATGTGGAGAAAAGAAGCTAAAGATCAGAGAATATGGATTCAACTTGAAGAGACCTTCATCCTGCAGGGGATTGATAATGGTTGATGATGATGATAATGATATATATATAAAAACAAAAATATACTCAAAGCTTATGCAAATGAGATTCTATTTTTTAGAAAGGGGGAAGCATGATTCCTTCCAGTTTATAGCATTACTGTTATTAGCTATGTGCCAAGCCTTTTTGACCTTTTACTTAGAGTCATTTCTCTCAATGCAAGCAACTATGGCAGATAAAGGTTCAAATATATGGCCAGTAATGCTCTGATACTCCAAGAAAATTGACTTATACTCAAGCTTGTGTGTGGCTCTTCTATGCAAATATCAAGGTTATAAAGCCGAGTAGATTCACCATAATATAAAGTGTTGCACTTAGACTGGGCACGTATAATTTTGTATATGATGTTTGGATTTTGATCAGTGTTAAGCCTATTCTTGAAATTGTTTATCAATCAGTTAATAAACGGAGGAGTGTGGAAACTTATATGATGTGTTAGCAAGAAGATTTTGTTAAGCTTTTTGGAGATATGAGGGATATGTGGAAGTTGAATCCAGGGTCTGTCACGTTTGTATTAGTGTGCATTCATCTTATAATAAAATTGCTTCTTTTTGTCAGATAACTGTATTTAAATCCTATCTATATTAGTCAAATGTTTCAGATATTGTTCAATATTAGCTTTTTGAGAAGCTTTAAACTAATGTAGTAAGTGATTTCTATGATGAAAAGAGGAAAGGCCAGAAAATCAATGAGGGTGCAGAAAGAGATAGATTTAGGATATGTAAAACCTCAAATCTTTAGTGGTTTAAGGCACATATGATATAGTCTCTGTAACTGTATATCAAGATACTTCAATTCTCTGTGTTATTTTTATTTATTATATTTCAGTGCACATAAGGTATATTACACTCATCTAAGGAAAGCCTCATATTTTTATAATTACAATATAATGTTATTGCCTATATCTATGCTTAGGAGCTACAATATGGGATGATGTTGGTGATAGTTGTTGGTACTCACTTGCAATAATAAAATGTTCTTTCTCCCTACAAGATAAAAAGGTAGTTCTAGACTATGCATAGCATTTGTTATTGTGAATAATAAGATAAATGCTATTCGTAAGATCATGAGGATATAATGTCGACTTTAAGCACCTAATAATAGTAAAACAAAACACTACACAATTAAATTATAGATTTTTAATGTTTTTATGTTGTAATTCTGTAAAATAATTGAAAAATAAATTATATAATTGTATATTAGTATTTCATTATAATAATTTAATATTTTTCAATTAAACTGTTATGATTACATTTTAAACTAAGTTAAATGGAATGACAGATTAGGCCATTAAAGGCGGTATTTTTCATCTTACGACACCCTATAACCTAGAAACTTTAGATAGTCAGCATTCGTACACAGTGGCTACAAATTAAATCTCTAATTAGATAAGGTTTCATTAATCTCCACGGTTTTATTATTAGTTTTTTACAAACAATAACAAAATCGAAGGAATTAAATTCCATTGCTTTTATCTATTGTAAAATTAAACTTTTTTATCTACATTTTTTTTATTTATTGCGAAACAATTAATTCCTTTGAAATTAATTCGAAACTAACGACAGATCTGATATAAATTTTGCATACAAAAAACAAATTTCAAATCATTATAGTAAAAGCAAAACTTTAATACAATTTTTTTTACTTTCGCATGTTTGCATGACTATTTACATATATTTTATTTACTATTTTTATTATTATTTACAGATGTCATCGGTAAAATGCACTTTATTGATTTTATTTATGAAAATTTCTACTAGATGGCAGTAAACATCAGAATTTTTTTTTCTCCTTCGGAGTAAAATTAAAAGCATATTAATTTTTAAATGTTGGAAAAGCAATGTGTGAATGAAAATAATGAGTAAAAACAATGGTTAATTGAATTCTCCGGAAGTTACAAAATATTAGCTGTCTAGAAAGAGTTTACAGTGCGCAAAGTTAACTGATATAGATATAGAGGAAGTATAAATTATAAGTCTGTAATTAAAATAGATTTCAAAAGCAAAAAGATAAACTGGAGAGAAAAAATAAAATACAATTTTGCGCAAAATCAGTATTAATAAAAAAAAAATAATTTAAAAACTATATATAAAATAACACTATAGAATTTATTATTTAGAGCGAGAATAGTAACTTAGGATATATTATGTGAAGAAGGTGAAAGGAAAATCAGAATTTGTGTTGAATATGCGACGAGAAGAAGAAAAAAGATTATAGACATTTATGTTTAAATGGAGCATGTCGGATAAGGTTACACAGAGAATGGGAGAAGTGTAAAAAGAGAGAGAAAAATAAGCAAATAGTTTATTTGTACAGATTTTAAGAATGTTAAGTAACCGGAAGTAAGAGAGCTGGGCCATGATACTTTGCGCTTAAGACTATGTTATTCTAAGTACTGTACTTACATACTAACAATGAATGGCTTGAAAAGGATAGTTCTTTTTTGTAAAGGCTTTATAAAGCAGATGAAGAATGTGAGGAAATGATGTTAAAATGGAATGAAAGCAAGAGAAAAAAAATGTGTCTCTGGAGAATAATTTAGTTCAAGAATATTCAAAAGAATGAATAGTTGTAAAGAAATACATGGGTTTCCTATAATATATAAGATTAATTTTTTAAAATGTATCTTTTATGTATAGATACTTATGGCTTTATCTAAGGAAAAGCCATTTTGTATCATATCTGATGTTCTTTTTATATATATATATATAAGATATCAAATTAATTTTTTAATTAAATGATTTGTTATTGAAGACTTTATAATGCTCGAGTGTTATATAACACTGTAACACTTGGCTACCAGAAATGTTATTATAATCTAAAAATCTTTATTTCTCTAGTCTATGTACTATACTGCTAGATAAAATTCAGGGTGTTTAAAATAATTTTACTAATTTAGTAAAGGGGTTAAGTTTACAACTATATAATTAAACCGATAACGATGATTGAATGCTTAAATTCATTTCTTTGAAAAATTATATTTAATTTCTACCTCTTATTTATATCTTCCTCTTTTTTGTGTGTGTATATTAAATGTCTTTTTTTCTTTTTATCTAAAAGAAACATTTATTTTTTACCAAAATATTAGTCAACACTTTTCTAATTAAGCTGAACCAATAAATATTAGAAAGTTTATGATCTAAAAAAAGTATAACTTCTCTTTGCCAAGACATACAAGTCATAGTCAGACATGACAAATAACTTCTACTAACTATTAAGTTATGAAATCTACAGCCCTCTAAATTTTAGACTTACTTCTCGCTGGCTATCTAATCAAAATGGATAATTTTATTAATAGACTTATAACTTGAAATTCGATACAATATTGCATAATCTCTCTTTACAATTGATGATGTAATTAATTTTACATGCAATTGCAGATGAAATAAAATTATGAAGAGTTACTTAATGAAGATAAAAACAGTTTTTAAATTAGTATACTGCAGTCAATAATCATTTTTACAACTCCTTCATTAAAAAATGATGGTTTTACTTGTTAGGATTTTCCATTGTCAGATAGTAAGAGTTTGAGTAGATTTCCATTCGTATTTTGCTTTTTAGCTAAGTATGGCTAGATACCTATTTACTGATCAATATTAAATAGTTGAATGTATTGACAATGAGCTGCCTACTTAAAGAAAAAATATGTTTTGGTTAAAAACTGAAAGTTTTTAAAATTTTTCAGTCAGTATTTGAATTTAAGGATCACAGGTAGTAAGAATTATTTGGAAAAAAATTCAAATCATGCAATGAGGGATTTAATAATTTTGAAAACCAATAAGAGAGTACATGTTAAGCAGAAAGGTTTAATGGGATTTTTAATTTTCACAGAAAATGAGCGAATGATTGTTATCTAAATTACATCACATACATATTTACAGTTGTTAATAGGAATATGGAG
Source organism: Epiperipatus broadwayi (assembly GCA_028023455.1). Taxonomy (NCBI): domain Eukaryota; kingdom Metazoa; phylum Onychophora; class Udeonychophora; order Euonychophora; family Peripatidae; genus Epiperipatus; species Epiperipatus broadwayi. The sequence continues at coordinate 10,973 of JAQFVV010008205.1, forward strand.
AAGAAAGATAAGGAATATTTTAGAGAAAATACATGTTTAGACACTAAAACTATGACTGCATTCATTAATGTAACCCTAGATAAAAAAAAATAGACATATTTTAAGGGTAAATATTTTGATTTCTGAGGGAGGGGGAGCCTAATTGACTGTTTTATTTATAATCCTATCTAGAACTTTGCCATCAAAAAAAAGTTTCAATTGTGAGATGCAGTCTTTGTTATGGATTTTCACTGTATTTTTACTTTTCAAAAGATGAATTTAATTTTTTTTTTTTAATTTAAAAAATATTCTGTATCATATAATAAATTAATCACTGCTCATATGCTATGCAGAAAGCAGTTTATCTAATCAAGATTCAAACTCAAGTCAAAATCATTAAAAGTTACTTAATAGGATAAAAATATATACATTTTTAATGCATAAAACTGAATGTAAATTTAGAAGTAGCTATCATGGTAGTTAAAAAAGAAAGATTTTACCTATCTCTTGATGACTATCATTTAGTCCATGCTCCATTATCTCCTAAATTATAAATTATACTTTATGGCAAAGAAAAAAATAAAACAGCCTTTAGACAAGCCTCCCATATCCATTACTACTAAGACAGAGGATCAAGGAAGGATAACACATTATTCTCCATGCTTTCCAAGTACTGGGTTCTAATATTCTTTGAGTATTTTTGCCATTTTTATTTTGCTACTAGATAAAAATAGTAAAGAAACCCATTTACTGATGAATATTAATTGTGATTATTTATTAAGACATAGGAAGTATGTAAATACTTTTATAGAAAGGCTTTAATCTTATTATATGCTCCTTGAACATTTATAATAGTCAAATGATGTATTTTTATTATAGAGGGACCTCTCAAATTTTAACACAAGATAGTGACTATATAAAGATATGTAAGGCTATTTATTTTTAACCTAAATTCCCACTTATATAGGCCAGTCTTAAGCACTTTGATTTGGTAGTGTGAAACTGTTACTCTCTTCACTTTTTAAGTCCACTATTTCCTTCATACATTAATTCATCTGAAATCCTGTGGTTTGCAGGCAGTGTATAAACTAATGTAAAGTAATATTTATTAAATGCATAGGAAATATTTAAATACTTAGAGAAAGGCTTTAACCATTATTATATGCACCTTAAATGCTTATAATGTTGTTTTTTAACTATAGAGCAATGCCTCAAACCTCAACACAAGTAGCGACTTTCTAAAGATAAGAATGGCTGTCTTATCTTTAACCTAAATTCCTACTTATGTAAGCCAATCTAAAGCATTTTGATTTGGGAGCTTGAAGCTATTATATATTTTCAGTATAAAGATCAGAGTATTAACTTATAAATTGCAAGATTTTGTGAAGGTTAATTTGTAAAGGAAATAGTGGATTTAAAAACATGAAGAGATTAATAGCTTCATGGTCCCAAATCAAGATACTTCAGATTGGCCTGTACAAATGAGAATTTGGGTTAAACATAAGATGATCATTCTTATCTTTATAAAATCACCATCTTGTGTTGAGGTTTGAGAGGTCTCTCTATACTAAAAAAAGGCATTGTTTGACTATTATAAATGTTCAAGAGCATAGAATAAAGGTTAAAGCCTTTATCTAAAAGTATGACCAATATTAAATAATTATTTTGATTAGCTATTTGTTCACTACCTGAAAGAAAAATCTCAAACCTAATTGAAACTTAATATTTCCAAGCTTTATCTAGCCTTGATTTAAACTCTAAGTCCTGAGCATGACATCAACTTCCCAGTATAAATTTTTTTTATTTATGTGATCATTTGTGAAGCTAAATGTTAGCTAACAACTTAAAGGGATTAATGCCCTAAATGAAAAGATTAAAGAAATGAACAAATCTGACATTGTGATAAAGGAACTGCCATTGTTATTGGTAAAGTGGTTATCAACTTTTTTATACTTATTTCAGAAATTAAGATGATGAATTTTACTTCACTATGTAACCTAGCACAATCCTAAATACTAGAATGGCTTTCATTCATTTATGTATTGTCTTTCTAATAATAATCATCATCATCATTATCAACCATTATCAATCCACTGCAGGAAGAAGGTCTCTCCAAGTTCAATCCATCTTCTCCAATCTTTAACTTCTCTTCTTCACATCACCCCTGCACACTTTCTTATTTCATCCATCCATCTCACATGTGGTCTCTTTCTGAGTCTTTTACAATCTCTTGGAATCCAGTTTAAGATTTCAAATGTCTATATATTATCATCTCTTCTAGCAACATGTCCAGCCCAACTCCACTTCAATCTTTTATTTTTTCAATGAGGTCAGTAACATCTGTTTCTTCTCTTACCCATATATTGTGTTTTTGATCTCTCCTTGTTATTCGCAACATGCATCTCTCCATACTTCTTTGAGTGGTATGGAGTCTTTGTATTGCTCTTCTATTAAGTGTCCAAGTCTCAGATCCCTAAGTAAGAACTGGAAGAACACATTTGTTAAAAACCTTTTCAAACACGTAGACATATTTCCTTTTAGTATCAAGTTATTTCTACCAAAAGCACTCCAATCAAGTTTAATTCTATGATTAATTTCATCCATTATGTTTCCATCTGTATTAATAATCTGACCAAGGTATTTGTAGCTGTTACCTTCTTCTAATTCATCATAATCAATTTTTATTTTCATATTTTGAGCAAATCGATTAAACATTACTTTAGTCTTTTTAACATTTATCTTTAGTCCTACTTTCATCTGATAACTCTTGCAACATTTCCTGCAGCTCTGAAGCATTATTTGCGAAAACAACTACATCATCTGCAAAATCTAAATGATTTAAATAATCTCCATTTACTACTAATAATAATAGTTATTAATATATTCAATGTAGATATTCATATTTTACAAAAAGAAAACATTTTTCTCATAATATACTTTTTGCAATGCGCTTTATTTACTTTATGATCTTTTAACTTGAAAAAAGACAAGACTGCTAATCAGTCAAAACTGTCACAATTAATTAAAACTTCATGAAAAGTACATTATTATAGGAGTGTTTTTGTTATAAAAATTTAATAGAAGCAATGCAATAACTGTAGAAGTTTAGAACACTTATGTTGTTATATTTATACTCTATTATTACATCTAGCAAACTTATCTCAGTGAAGAAAATATAAAATAGCTTTTAACTACTCTAAAGCATAGAGAGGGTTCAATGCTCATCATCCTAGTCAAACATCGAGCAGTGAGATTTCCAATTTTTTTTTTGTCTACTTTTATTTATTTTCTTATCCTTTTTATTATTCAATAATAACAAGTCTTGCTAAGTTCTATATGAGCTGACTAACTAAAAAAATAATTCTAAGCTTTTTTAGAGGTTGAAATTTTTGTTCAAGTTTTATTTAGATTTAAAACTCTCCTATATGTAAATAATATGAGTTTTAAAAATTACATTTTTATTAAAATTAAAAAAATACTATTTATATATAGTAAATATAAAAAACAAAACCAACAAAAGTCAATAACCGAAACTCATTTATATATAAATAAATTAACCCTTTTTTTTTTTTTGTATTTCTATTAATAATACAAATTTTTAGTTCACATTTAAATCTGTAAACATCTGTGTAGTTCTGAGTTTATTTTTAGTTTGCTATACAATTTTTTTTCTATTTAAGAAAATCCATTTTCTTATACAGATAATCCACCTGTTAAATAATAATTTACTATTTAAATATCCCAGATGCTTATTCTCATGGTTGTTATTGCAATTAGGAAGAAATGTTATATAAATTCATCATTAAAATATTACCTATATATAAATAGGAAATCACGTAACATTAATTATTCAAACAAAGTTATCGTCAATCAAAGCGTGAATTCAACAGTAAGAAGTGGTCGTCCTCTCTCCCACTGCTGTTAAGATCTTAAATCGCCAAAAATTCAGAATTATGTCAACAGGTGTAAATATAAACATATATATATTCCTGTAATATTTTAAAATAATATTAAAAAATGCGATAATTTAGATATACAGTTATAAAATAAAAGCATTTTAAAAATTAAACTTTAACTACCTTTTAAACCATTTAAATCAAATTATCATTTTCAAAAGTCTTATGCATTAGTAATTAGTCTATCAACCTTATATTTCACAACTTGGAGGTTAAATTGAATAATTGAATAATTCTTTAGCAAGCCCAGTTGTCCAGTATACTTTGGTATACCTTATGTGAATGTCAAAATGTTTTTTTAGAAAAAATAATTGTAATATATATGATGCAGCCTTCATTACTGGTAAGAAATATGATAATACATTCATGAATGACGAGCCTACATATTATCATTACATTTTGTTTACAATCTACTACTTCTATAAACCAAGAAAGGGCAAGCATTTGCATTATAAATTTTTAAAACTCCTGTAAACTCTTTTATAATAAATTTTGACTATTTTCTTCAGCTGAAATGAGGTATGTTGGATAATGTTTGACTTTCAGTAATTCTGTTGCAATCTATAGTAAATGATTGGTAACTGTCATTTACTTTAGTTTTCATTTTTATTACTAGATGGCAGGGACTATCAAAAAATATAAAGGTTTTATAGTTGAAAGATTAAATGGAAGAACTCAAATTTCTTAAAATTGTAGCACTTATTCACATTTTGTTTGTCAAACAGAAATGGCTAATGATATGATAACAATCAATCCTTAAGCTATAAACAATCTCAACTTCAAAATAAACAATCTCAACTTATAGTCAAGGCAACCTTCTTTAACAATGTTATTTTTCAATCATTTAAAAGGTGTTTTTATTTAATAAATATAAAATATATTTACTTCTATAAGTATATGATGTTTTGGAAGGATCTATGAAAGAACAAAAAAAATGTTAATTTTGTTAATATAAAAAATAAATTTTGTTTTTTTATTTCCTTAAATAAATTTATGTTTTACTTTTTTTTTTCATTTTTAGTTATTGTTCAAATTGATTTTAGTAATAGATTTATTAAAAAATAATTGTAATTGAACAAAAATATTATTCAAATTTAAAACCATATATCTATATAAAGAAAATTTGCAAAGTTGACCTTACTTTAATTACTGGATCTGATAACTTAATACAGGGATGCCCAACCCGTAGCTCGCGAGTCACATGTGGCTCGCGTAACTGTTTAATGTGGCTCGAATTGCACTCTTCAAAAAAATTGATAAAATATTTTATGTTCCTTGATGGCACATGCACACACTAAAAAATAAACATTTTTACAATACAAACAATAACGATATGCAGTGTCAGGTTTCACATTAAATAAAATATATTTTTCCTGTAATTGTAATTTATATGTATGTTACCAAATTTTTAATAAATAAAATGTATTTACATTTTTTTTTCTTTTTAACATATTACACCATATTTTTTTTGCTGTACACGTTTGGTTTGGTGCTATATATATATATTGTGTTTAGTGCTCTTGTATATATTGTTGTTTTTATCGAGAAAGATCCTTGTAGACGTTTGGTTTGGTGCTGTATATATATTGTGTTTAGTGCTGGAAATAGTTTTTATCGAGATAGATCCATGTACACGTATATATTTTGCTGTATATATCGATGTTTAGTGCTGTAAACAGTTGTTTTTATCCGTGTATATGTATATATTTTGCTGTATATATATATATTGATGTTTAGTGCTGTAAATAGTTGTTTTTATCGAGATAGATTCATGTACACATATATATTTTGCTGTATATATTGATGTTTTCATCGAGAAAGATCCGTGTACACGTTATTTTGGCCACATTAGAAATGGTGGATTGATACCAATGTGAATAGGCCATCCCCCCCCCCACCTATCTCCCTACATTGCAGGTTTAGTACCCAAGTACCATGTTTATAAATGTAATATATAATTGTGGCTCCCCAAATTTTTTTAAATTCTCAACTGGCTCGCGTCAAGTTAAAGGTTGGGCACCACTGACTTAATAAGTAAAATCTAAATCACCTTTTGTTTTGTTAATTAAATTTTTTTTTTAACAAAATTTTATTTATTTTAAAATCGTTTATTTTATTTATTTTATATTTATGGTTAAGGTATTAAATGCTAATGACCTCTGATGTTAATATAGTAAAAGAGATTTCTAGGTAACAATTTCTAAGTCAAATAACATGGAAAAAAAACTTAAATATGGTTTGCAATATAAAGAAGATTTTGAGAAAATATAGATATAATATGATATGAAATTAATAAGGAGAATAGAAAAATGATCATAGTAATGTAAAGTGAACTATGTGTTTTTAGCACCTCTATGAGAATAATTTCTTCCCTACAGTGATACAAATTGCATTATCTTACACTTATAGTTTTTATTTTAATTCTCCCCATAGTATACTTATCAGAACAATCCATACTAACATTGTATAATTATTCTTTATCTAATGATATTTAGATAACCTGCTTATAATAACCCACTTACAACTCAGTGTTAGTTGGATAATTGGATTAATTATAAACTGGTCACTTGAAAGAAAAATACTAAGCCTATTTGTGACCTGAAACAAATTAATCTAATTATTAAATTTAAAGAGTCTAAAACTTTAGTGTTCATTTCTATGGAGATCTAATATACTGGTGGCATGACAAATTCTTGAGCTCATATTTCTAAATCATGGCTTCAGAATTGTTACTTCTTATCGAGTGGTGAAGTTTGAGAAGATTTCCATCCTTGATGATTTTATCACATAGTGTCCAGATATTCATTTATTGAGCTAAATTGAATGATTAACTGTATTACCTATGAACAGTTTAGTTACTTGGGGAAAAAATTAGCTTGTAGAACTTAGAAAAAAAATTCAAATTCTACTTGATCCAGATTTAAACTTTGGTTATGAGCATGGCCACAGATGCATTGATATTGATTAGGGAGTGATTAAAATGTGTAACTGTTTTCTAATTGAACATAGAAAATTAAATATAAAAAGTTGGATTTAGAAAATGAAATATGGGTTGATAGTAATGAGAGAAAGACTTACCTCATACATAATGAAAATAAATAAGTTATAATAATCTACAGGAGAATAGTTTGTTGAGGTAAAACATTCATGCCTTACAGGTTTGAAATAAATCTAATGAAGTATGGTTTAAATGTGTGCTTATATATAAAGTACTTACAAATATAGCCTGCTTAACATTATTTATGATAGCTCAAGATGACTCAATAAAACTATTATTAAGAGAAATAAATAATAATTGGGGGAAGGGCAATAATATTTGTTAACTGTGACATATGAGGATGACAATGACACTTATTAACTGTGACATATGACAAATGACTTAGTAGCAAAAATATATAGGTTATAAATTTATATCATGTTATACTAAATCTAAAATGGAAAATACTGTATAATCAAAATTATATAATTTATATTTGGTTAGTAAATTGTTGATAAATTTGTTTTTATTTAACGAAAATATGTAATTAAAGAATAACATCCTAAAACAGGTATGTGCGATTAAAAACAGCATTTTATACTAATTGTATATATTTGATAAACATTTAATTAAAACTAGCTTTTTTAATAATTGAAATTAATTTTCTGAAAAAAAAAAAAAACAAGTAAGCAAGCTTACTTAATTAATTAACCAAAAAACCCAAACAAAGTGGATGCTTTTAGTTACCTAAAATGTGTTAACTAAAGAGATAAAAAAAAAAAACTCAATGTGATTAATGTAGACAAAAAAAATGGTATATGTGAGCTTGTTATACTAAATAGAGTGGTTGTAACTCTTCCCAGAGAGTTCTTACTGATCCTAGAGCTGAAACATTATTTATCAAAAGAGTTGATCATAGAGTTAGAATTATATCTTGTTACAAGACATTTTTTTTGGCAAGAGAGAGAAATAATTTAGAACAAACAAAGTCAGGCAGTTAAAACCAAGAAAATATCATCTAATTAAAATATGTTATCTTAAATCATTATTGTACTTAATTCATCTAAAATGTCAAATAAATCCCAGTATATGGGTTGGAAGTTTTTTTGTTTGAGTATGTAACTAAGATGTGTGACTCAATACTTGTATTAAGAAATGTCAATATGATCAATATGCCTTTCTTAAGTCTGTCAAAGTAAACTTATTTTATGTAAATGTGAATATTTAAAATTGTTTCTGTGAATATAATAGATGTTTTTTAATGTAAAAGAAATACTAAACCCCAATAACATACATGCATATTGTTTAATCATGGAGTTACATCTGGAAAAAAAAACCTAGTATTTGTTGAAATAATCTGGAAAAATTATTCAATTCAGGACAGGGTTGCAAAACCAAATTAAACTTCTTTTATAATCGAATGCTAGTATAAAACATATACTTAAATCCTGGAAAAATAAAATGTTTAGAATTAGTGAATGTACACATCATTTTATTACATCATAGATAATGGTGAAAATTTTTATCTTTTTTTATCTTGATAATCTTTTTTTTTTCTGTATAATTGTTATTCAATATATTTTAATCTTTTATGACATTTTCTTTAAATATACAACAATTTTCATAAAAGGACTTATGTATTTTATATAATTACATAGCTAAACTCAAAGTATTAATAATTAGCATTACTAATAAAGAGAAAAGAGACAAATATGTATCAGGATATGTGTATCAATATATACATGAATTATTCAACACATTTCAATAATATTAAGAGATATCTGAATATGTCATCAATTTTATATATCTGATTTTACTTGTATTTGAATAATTACAGCTTGTATATCTATATTTTTATTGATATTTTTAATTGTTCAATCTAGCTGTATTTAGTTTTAAATATGATTCATTAAATTATTTATTATTTTGTTTTTACTTATACTCTTTACTATTGGCTGTTTCAAATTTTGAATTTGTGGTTACCTGATTATCAGATTATATATTTGCATGTTCAGGTAAAATAGAGATAATAGCAAAAACGTGGATGGGAGAATATGATTGAATTTAAGTTATCTATAATAGGATAGTAACACTCACTAGAGAAAACATTGGCATGATTTAATCAATACTATTAATAACACAAGCATTTTCACATCAAAATGCAATCATGTGACTTCAATTCTGTTGTGAACATTTTCAGTTAATAAAAAAAGCAATAAAATTAGCATTGTGTAAGTTTTCCAGAATCTTGATTGGAAACTTTCAAAACTTGCATTGGTCATGTTTTTTTCTAGAAATCATCTTAGCATTCTGGTAGATGTTTCCACATAATGCAATCCATTTGCTCTTTAATCTAAATTTTAGAAATGTATTTCTCATTCTTGTTTTGCATAGTTTGGCTTCTCCAAAAAACTTTGAAAAACTTTTGTAACAACTGAAACTGAATTAAAGATATTAATAATGACTAAAATCACTTATAAATAATCTGGATAATTAAGCTAATTTGTAAAATAAACCATAACATTGACAAATCTATTTACCTTAGATTAATTATAAATTATCTATAATAACTAACATTGGACAAAGCACAATTCAAGATCTATATTGTAATTATCATAGTAAAAAGTAGAACACAATTTTCATTCTGTATTTCAAAAAAGGAAAGCTTTGTTTTTATTACTTTACTGTAGAGAAATAAACCTCTCCATTACATTCTTAGTTGAAGAGATTTTATGCAGAAGTCTTGATAACTTCTGGATGATGAGGGCTTCAGCTATTTGTTTTAGAACAGGCAAAACGTTCTATACATATTGCCACTCAATGCAAGCCAGAATAATCAATGGATGCCAGAAAGCTTGTGCATAAAATCCCCATCTAGTGCCTAATCATCCAATATTCCCAGACTAGTGTCTGACTTGTGGTCTTCGTCAGTGAAGAGCCTTGGATCTGAGAGCACTGCATAAAATCCCCGTCTAGTGCCTACTCATCCAATATCCCCAGACTAATTTCTGGCTTGTGGCCTTCATCAGTGAGGAGCCTTGGATCTGAGGCACTGCACCAGGCTTCAACTATTTGTTTTAGCTTATAGCTAAAATAAAAAATATCTAATAATGATAATCATATACATGTTTATAATAATATCAATAATACAAATTAAGATAGATATCTATATCTAATAAAAATCAGTTATCTTCCAATTGCAAGTTTCACACATCAAATCAGGCCACCTTCTTCAAATCTTTTAACCTTTTACTTAAATAATGATAGCTATTTTTCCTCTATAAATTAATCAACAGAATTCATATTTGCTTTGTCTCTTTTTCTTATATACCCTGCTACAACTTTTAGTAAATCTTTTCATAATTTCTTTGACTCCAAGTTTTTTTCCAATTCAATTACTTATTCTCTTCAAAATTTCCTTAACAATTCATCCTTTCTGCATTTATGCTTTTATCTTGCTAATTTTGTTTTTCCAATTTCTCTTTTTCATTTTTCAACAAATCCACATCATTAATGTTATCCGCACTCATTCTAATTATTTCTATTTCTGTTCATGTAAATTGATAAACCAAGTAAAATATTTAATAAATCTTTTTCTTAGATCTAATTTATAAACTTGAAATATTTGTAGTTACATTTGTAGATTGCTTTAAATGATTTGCATTATATATATATATATTGCAATTTTTTTCATTTTTTTTATATTATGATGTTTGTAAATAAAAAAATTATTTTACATTATTTGTGAAAAGTCATTCTAGAATAACTTAAAATTTTAGTGTTAAGAATTATTTGATAAATCTAAGAAAGATTGTAATTTAAATATGTTTTATAAATCTTATTAAAATATTAAAATTATCTTTTATATATATTAAATGAAATTAATTTATTAATTGTTTTGTATCCTGCAGTTTATGTATTTAAAATACTCTGATTAAAAAAATTGTAGTGAAAATATCTCATCTGATATAGAAATGATTAATAAAGTTGTTTTTATTTTTAAAAGTCATTGCTATTTTTGTTTCTATCTGGAATGTTGCATTTTGTGTTGAAAAGTGTCTTACAAACATGACTCCATTGCTTTAATAAATAACATTTTAAAGTTATACTGATTGTAGTGTTACATTTTCTAGAACAAACAGTTTTTACTTTTTAAAACTTGCTCAATAATGATCTCATCTAATTGAAGATAAATGAGTTCACAATAAAAAAATATTATTTTGAAAAGAAATAATATATATTTATATGCATCAAAAAGTAAAAAATAAGTTTTTCCAACTTTCCAAGTACAGTGGAGTTATGAACTGTGTTCCAAACCCCTTACACACAATCCTATATGGTATATAATAGCTTATATTTTGTTGATAAACTTTGATTAGAATAGAATATTTATTGTTTATTGAACTGCAAGTATATAGTCCTTCTCAAGAGACACACATTTATAATACAGACAATTTTTATATCTATACTATACATGTATAAATTAAGATTATAGTATAAGCAAAAAATTTTAAGAATAATAATATAGTTATTAATAATAAATTGAGGGAACAAATTTACATATATTTTACTATGTGTATGATCACTCCTACATTCTATGAAAAAATAAGAAGAAGAAGAAAAAGACTTAACATTGTATACATTCTTTCAATAAAATAATGAAATGTCTGACTTTCATTAAAATTAAATATGTACTGAGACATTCTTTTTTTTAAAAATAACTTTATTCTCTTATAAAAAATATAATTAATTAGTCTTTTTATCAAGAAATTATAATATCTCTAATTTTTTAATGTTTTTAACTCAGTATTAATTTTTAAAATGTTCTAAATTTTTTTATAACTTTTAGCATTATTCTTAGAAAATATTTTGTTACATGAAATATATCAGAAAGGATAATAAACCAAAAAGATTTTATTCATGAACATGATTATTTATCTCATTCTGAGATGGAAAAACAGCTGTTTGTATAATTTAAAATTTATTTACAAATATTATTTTTAAACTTTAAACTAAACATAGACTTCTGTTGTTTAAATATTATTTTTATAAGCATGATCATGTATAGTGCTCAAAAACACAAAATGGTTGCTTGACTATTGTAAAATGTATCAAATATGCAAATTTTAATGGATTTTTTTGCTTAGTTATTTACATTTTTGTTTGTTTGCTTATATATTTTGGTAGAATATAATTGAAGTCATATTTAATATGACATAGACTGCAGCCTCACTGTATTCTTCATGGTGTGCAACTAAAAATGAAAGCATGCTGCATTCATGTTTAGAAATATTCTTAGCTATCCTATATATAAAATCCAAGTAAATGTTTGTCCATGATGCTGTCATGTGTCAAATTTACAACTAATTAAAAAAACTATCACATTTGCCCATAATGCTTTTGAAGGAAGTAATTCTACCAATAATAGACTGAAATTTTTTATGAATCATTTTATGCAAAGGAAGTAATTCCTTCATTATATTTAAGAGGCTTAATTTGATTATGAGAATTTTATTCAAAGCAAAAAAAAATTCTTTAAGCAACCAATTAAAAAAACTATTACAAAAATGACAGACTTTCCATATGCCAGGTACATTTTCCAGCAAGTAATTCTGCAAAGCAAAAAAAAATTGTTAAGGCAACCAATTAATTTTTTTTTTACAAAAATTATAGCTTTTTCATAGGCTGGATACATTTCTGGATTCTAAAAATATATAGCATTTTACAAAAGATAGATATAATAAAACTTTTTGAAGGAAAAAATTCTAAAAAAAAAAATCAGTACATGTGCTTTTAACTACAGTACAGAACCATACAGGTATCATATTTATATTCTAAAGAAAATATGATTTCAGTACATAAATTCATGTTTGAAATGAAATATTTTGTGAGGGGAAAAATAAATGCCATAGTACCATATCAACATTTATTTTTGCTTAACGTATAATTGAAGTCATGTAGTTTGAATTCCCAGAATTCACAGCTCATCAGTAATCACCATCCATGATTGAAATTTCTTAAAGTAACTGATTAAAAAAAAACTATTACAAAAATCATGGCCTTTCCATAGCTAGGTAAAACCTTATACTTTATAGGAACAGAAAATAGATATATCTTTTTATACAGATAGTAGCTAAATGATAAAAATATGTTAAGTTTAAAATGGTAAGTTGTAATTTTTCCTTAATAAGAAATCCATAAAAAGTTCCATAATGTGTAGCTAAGACTGCTATGAGTTCTACAATTTTATTTTTTGTCACATAATATTAAAAATACTATGCAAATTCTTTTTTTTTCTTTTTTAATCCATTAATTTGAATAAAAGCATTTCTTTATTTATTTTTTTTTTCTATATTTTGGTTTTATATATATATAAAATTATAACTTTTTGGGCTGTACTGTGTATTATTTTCCATTAAACACCGATATTCAATGGACTAGCATCCGCCATTATCAAGGTTAACTTTTGAAAGAAAACCATTAGATCTTAAATAATAATGTGACTGTGTGCGAGATGAGAAATGAGATTCGATTTGAAGTAGTTCTGCATTCACAATATGAGGCCTATCAAAATGTTTAATATTTTTCTTCCAAAAGTTAACCTTGATAATGGCGGATGCTAGTCCATCGAAATATCGGTGTTTAATGGAAAATAATACATGGTACAGCCCAAAAAGTTATAATTTATCTACATCATACAACCATGAAAACATTAAATATAATATATATATATATATAACGTGTTGAATGAAATCACTGTTTTTTTAATTACATTTTTTATTTTCTACTTTTTAATTTTATATTTGTAAATTAAAATTCTTTTCAGTTTAGCATTTAATTTCACCTACATTTTTTGTGATTGATTCAATGCACAGAGAATTATTCTGATTTAAATAATATATAAAATTGAAAATTTACATTTTTCACTAATTTTTTGCTAAAATTATTTGAAAATTTTTTAAATGTATTGACATTGGGAATACATATATAGGCAAAGTTTTAATTAATTGGATATAGAAAAGTGGGTAAAAATTTAGTTACAAGATTTTATATAAAAATCCTAAATCAGAATAAGTTAAATAAAAGCACATATAATTTGTTTTTGGTTGTTGTTAAACTGTTTTTTATAAAAAAAAAAAATTCTGCTTACTATTCTAATTTAGTTATAATTAAAGGGGATTTGAACCCAGACTTTCAAGCTCCCTTCAGTCATGCACTCCATCTACATGATCACATACATGTGAAAAATATATTCTCCAATATACATATTTCATGCTGAACCAGCCCTTATCAGTTACTCTAGATCATCATCTCCAACACATACATATGGTCATGATTAGTTATGTTAAATGAATGACTGAAGGGAGTCTGGGTTCAAATCCCCTTTAATACATTTAGCTTAAGTATGTATACTGTACTGGTAACTCATTTAAAAAATGATTTACTTCAGCCACACTTTGGGAAATCATTTTATATGATTAAACAAGTGCAAATTTCAGTCACATCTAAAGTAGATAATAATGGAGGTGACTGAACCTAAAACAGGTTATATTTCCCAACCAATTCCCCAAAATCAACACTACTATTTTGAAATAGTTTTTCTTTTCATTCAGCAATAATTTAATTTAAATAAATAAAATAATGCATTTTGGGAACTATGCTAAATGAATCAATTTCAAAAACCAGGATCCCTCAATTTTCAAAATGTCCAGACAGTTTTGCTCAATGGTTAAACAGTCTCTTTACATCAAACAGTCTCTTTAATTGAAATATATTTTTCTCTTAATTGATAAGTGCTAAAATGATCATTTGGAAATGAAAGTTACTAATTAAAAAAAGCACTGACAACTTGAATTAAAACTAACAATTTATTTCAATTTAAATTAATTCTCATACATACACGCATGCACACACAAAATTACTACTAATTATTTTAAAATGCATTCATACAGCAAAGCATATAAAAAAATCAATGGATAATAATGACTAAGCAACTAATACATATAAAATGAATGTTAACAAAGAAATCAGATTGTACTGACTTAAGGCCTTTTATTTTTTAAAAGTTTTTAAAAAAATCGTCTTACCATGGTATTTTATTTTCTTAATACCTCCATTACTAATCACAATGGCATGAAAATCATGATATTTTCTCTGTCAACTGTTTTACTTTTTAAATGTTATATTTTCATGACACAAAGTCAATAGAGAAGTTTCCACAAACGTTTTAAATTAATCCTGGGTTAGGCATTAACATTCGAGTTCAAGAATCTCCAAAGAAATCTACATGGTGTGTGGTGAGTTAGTACCCTTTAGTGCCTAGTAATGCATATTCTCTGGCCCTATCAACAAATGATCCTTGGGTTTTATATTTCTAACAAAGACGATTTTTACTTCAAAAATTACAGTGAATAAAATACTTTTTTAGCCATGTTAAAAGTTCACAATAGCTAAAAAGTTAATACTGCTTAACTTTTCAGTCTAAATCAAATTAAGACAACTAATGAATGAATACCCCCTCCCCAAAAAAAAAAAGCGTCCACACCATATTTTCTCACTTATCAATTTTTTTTTTACATTTTTCTTTTTTTAATTATAAGGATACAATCGATCAGTAATTAAAAGACAGTAATAAATTGAAAACCCTTTAACTTTACTGTTTGTAATTTTTTTTTATCAGCAAATCTGACCAAATTATATTTTCTTCAAACCACACAAAATTATATAATTATTTCAATCTTTTTTTTTTTTTTCAATTTAAGCCAGCTTACATGGATTTAAGTTTTTTATTAAAATTTCATTTTAATAAATGAAATGATTATTTATCAAAACAAAATGCTTTTATATCTCTGCACACACATACATGTATAAAGTTCTTAATATAATATTTTAAATCTAAAAGAACTTTAAATAATATTTTAACAATTGAGTACACGCCTGTTATCCCGGATGACCATTATAATACTATACTGTACTTCTATTTAAGAAGGGGGTTCCCCTCTTTTCTTCCAATGCGTAACCTTGTTGTTAAGACCTGTAGAAGTCCCTATCTTCGCATTTTCAACCGTACATGCTTTAGGTTTATTGCCTTATAAATATTCTAATTTAACAATTTTTTTTTGGAAAAATAATAATTGTATAACAAATTGTTTAGGGAGTCATATGACATTTAAGCACTCCAATGATGGATTAAATATTCAACAGTTCTACTCAGTTGATCTGAGCTTAGGTTGTTTATATATATTACTTGACTTAAAATGGATCATAAATCTTTAGTTTTGAGTATGACATTCTATTTCAGTATTGCTCTTTCGCTTTATTAAATAAAAAAGTGCCTTTATTAAATTTATTATTACATACAAATTAAGGATTTTAATTTGTTAAATTCTATTCAATTTCATTAAAAATAAATACCTATCTAATTTTTAAATTCAAAAATCTTTATCTGTTAACATCCTGTAGTATTTAATTCCATGCTATGCTTAAGCACTATATTTGTTTATTTATCTATGCCTAATTTTTGAAGTAAATAAAGCACACTAAATCACACTGGTTTATATTTATTTTGCAGAAATGGAACAAACCACCAATTAGAAGATTATTCTAAAAAACCACTGACAGGTTCACAGCGTTCACCCACACACAGTTCACAGAAGCGTTCAGCTACTAGGCATAATTCTTCAAGGCAACCTTTAAGAATGCAAGTTCAATCTTTAGGAGATGATGTCAGACACACACGAAAACAGGTATATACTATCATGCTGAGCAGAGTTTGATTTTCTTGTAGTAGCACTTATCTTACTTTATGTATATAAAATTTCCTTTAAACTTTGTTATTTATATGTAATAAAAATTTGCATATACATGTTGATATGCTCTTCAAAGTGTGACATTTCTCCTTTTTATAATGTTTTTGGTTTTCCATTCAGCTTATTGCATTTTTAATGTCATGCAACATAAAGTTAGATGCACAGGATTGAAAATGCATTATGCTGAGTGAAAAATCAAAAACATTATAGAAAGGAAAAATTACACACTTCAAAAATAATATATATATGTTTGTGCTCTTGATGAATTTTAAATTTTCTTAAATTCTTTTCACAACAACTTCAAATTTAAAACAGGCAAAACTCACTATATGTATTGCCACACATAGCAAGCTAGAGTAATCAATGGATGCCAGAAGGCTTGTGCATAAAATCCACATCTAGTGCCTACTCATCCAATATCCACAGACTAGTTTCTGGCTTGCAGCCTTTATCAGTGAGGAGCCTTGGATCTGAGAGCACTGCACCTAGATCTTAGGATCTAATGCAATCCTCCAACAACCATGTTTTATCTCCATTTAACTACAAAAGTATGAGTCTTAAACTGAAAACACCTTAATGTTTTCAATCCAAGCAAATTAGCTTATGTAGTCATATGGGTCTGAAGACAGTTCAGTACCCATACATTTTGGTGTCTTTGGTTCTTTAATAACCATAGCACCACTATCCTATTAGGCAGGATTGGTTGTAAGCCAATAAACATCTCATGACCACCACATCTTATGCTTGTGTATAACTTGTTATAACTGCCTAATAGGATAGTGGTGGCTATGGTTATTAAAGAACCAAAGATACCAAAATGTATGGGGACTGAACTGTGTTCAGACCCATATGACTATATAAGCTAATTTGCTTGGTTTGAAAACATTAAGGTGTTTTCAGTTTAAGACTCATAGTTTTGTAGTTAAATGGAGATAAAAGGTGTTTGCTGGAGGGTTGCATTAGATCCTAAGATCTAGGTGCAGTGTTCTCAGATCTAGGCCTCCTCACTGACAAAGACCACAAGCCAGAAACTAGTCTGGGGATATTGGATGAGTATGCACTAGATAGGGACTTTATGCACAAGCCTTCTGGCATCCATTGATTATTCTAGCTTGCTGTGTGTTGTAATACGTATAATGAGTTTTGCCTGTTTTAACAACAGTTATACACAAGCATAAGAGGTGGTAGTCATGTGATTTTTATTAGCTTATTAACTTCAAATTTACTATGAAAGAAAATAATAACCAACTTTCATTCTTAGATGTTGTAATTGATAGAAAGAAGGATGATTATTTATCCCATGGTATATATAGAAAGCAAACACCCACTGGAAGATATCTACATTTTTTTTTCATCCCCATCCTACACAATTATTTTCAGTGGCAAAGGATTGTTAAATAGAACTAAGAGATATTTTGATGACAGCCATTTTCACCAAGATACCTATGCTACTTAAAAAATGCTTTTTCATAATGGTTTTGATCACAGAATTATTAATTGGGCTTTTTATATAATAAAAATAAAGATATTGATACTTTGAAAATTAAGGCTGTTATGCCAAACATAAAGGAAATAATTGATAAAAGTAGTAATATTTTTAAAAAAAATAATATCAACACAATTTATACTATATTTTAAAAAATTAATGAAGTTTCCACATCCTAAAGATAAAATTCTTTTGGAGTCTCATATTATATATGAAATTCCATGTGGAGTTTGTTCACATTCATATATTGGACAGACCAATTGTAGAATAAACATAAGAAAGGAACACATTTTGGCAATTAGAGAAAAATGTAATTCATCATCCATTTATTCACACATTAAAAGAACTAACCATGGCATCAATTTTAATAAAATGCATATTCTGGCAAAAATTGAACAATATGACCAGAGACTGCTAAGAAAAGCTATAGAGACTTTTAAAAGGCCTAAGAGAATAAATGAAAAATGTGAATTAAAGAAAATTAATGACATTTGAAAAAACTATTAGAGGATAATGTATTTTTTAAAACTTCTCAACCAATAAAATTTAGGAATGAGGAAAAAATAACAAAGAAAAAAATAATGATTTAAAATCTCACCACACACATTCTTATGGTTTGACCAAGAAGAAGCTATGAGGAAAGTTCTTGTTATTGTATCTTGAAATGTCAGCTATTTAGCTATATAATTTATTACAAAGAAGCTCGCAGAAATAATACTATAAATATATATAAAAAATCCCAGTGTAAACTGGTTGTTTAAAAGTCACACTTTTATATGTATATCCACAGACGATGTAGTTGAAATTTCTTAATGTTTGAAGAGTGATTATATATATATTATGGTAGCTTACAGTCCATTTCAAATTCACTCTTATATGTCCATAGTAGTAGACTACATCCATACAAAAGACAAACTGAAATAATAGGCTTGATATTTAATTTTATGTACAGACATACATATATAAGCACCAAACCAAGATAATGTTGAAATAAAATAAATGCTTCTCTTTTTTAATGAAAAAGAAAAGCTTAATCTTAGAAACCTCTTATATATATGTATACCAATTATGATTTGTTTCTTGATATATAGAAGACATGATAGCAGACAGTAATTTAGTTGATGTGGTGATGATTTATGGTTATCAGTATCTAAGTAACCAAATGTTGAAAAGTGAGAATAGAATTTTACTACATAAAATTATTATATAATTTTATTATGTAACATCGACAACAACCATTAGTTCATGTAACAATGGGCACTTATGATGATACCAAAGGAAGTTGAAAATGCAATTTTGTTAAACAATGGAAACATGGTCAAGTATAAAATCAAACCCAAGTCATTTCCATTTTCCTTCACATTTTATCAAGTGTTTTAACAATGGCAAACAGCAAATAGCTTAATATAGAACATTAATATAATGGATGATGTGTTTGAAGATATTATCTTTTCTGCATAGGATTTTAACATGCTGAAAATTGAAACAGATTATTATCAACGTTTGAAATGGTAAAAATCGATAAACTTTAGCAATGGAATCAAAGGATTAAATTAATTTTATAGTGACAATTGAAGACAGGAAACTGCGCAATCAAAAAAAAAAAGGAAACATTATATAGTCTGCACATACTGATAAACGATGAAATAAAACTTTCCTTTACATAAATTTACTCAATACCAATCATAAGCTGAAGAAAATTTAAATCTTTTTTTTAATTAACAAATAATGTGTATTGGCTAGACAGATATGTCATAGGGCCAGGGTGCTGTCTTAATTGCAAGAGAGTGTAATGCTGTAACTTGTTTGTATAAATAATGCCTAGAAAAAGCACCTAACCTGAAGTGTCTGGGTGGATCTCAAAAGAAAAGTAATGTCTGAAATGGAAATGATCGTGTCTGAGCATTACCAGAGAATCTGGAAAACGATGGAGGAGTCATCAGAATGGACTGTATCCATAAAAACATTGATGCTTAAGTTATAAATCTAATTAGAGACAAAATCAAAATCATCATGTTGCATTTTTTTATATACTTTGTATGTTTGTAGAATTCTGCTCTTATTATTCCAACACTTGGAAATTTCAGGGTGGTTACAATTGGGAGAGTTCATTCCATAAGAAGCAACTTTGTACAGGGTTGAAGGTTTATTAAGCTAGAAATTTTTTTTTGTTTGTAAATAAAATTTAGATGTATTCCCTCCATAGTGACCTAATATTCAATCACCATCAACTTCATATAATATGGTTTGGAAGTAAGAATTTGTGATACTCTTCCATATTAATTTGCTATCACTAGAACAGGACAGAATTTACGTTATTTGTTTATTTGTTTATGTTCAACTAACAATTGTTACAATTAATGCTCTTCTGTGAATGTCTCTTTTCTGTCAACAGTAGGAACTTGTACATAGTTAGGGGGTCCCAAAAAAGATCTCTGCAGCATAAATTGGATCATGGAGCCACTGGACATGTGATCGTTATGACAAAATAATGTTTTTTTTTATTTTATTTATATATTTTAGTCAATCTCATTGATTTTATAAATAAAGAATGTTTTGATGCATATCTACCAGGGACATGGGTTGGTAATGAATAATCTGAGTATTGAAATGGTAGATATGCATATGAGACACATATAAGCACGTTTTTGTTACATTAATAGAAATTCAATTTTTATCTGTTATTAATAAAATTTGTTAACGTGTTTTAAATCAAATTGGTCTTTGGTTTATCAGACTAGTTCACACACTCACTCATTAATTTACTTGATTAAATATATAGATGCACACACATACAAGTTATTATAACACATAACACTGATGTAGCCTTGGATATATCTTAGTTCATGAAAACTGAGTTACTACATAAAGTAAATTCACCTCTGAAGAGAGCCAAAGGCAATATTCTCCCTGAGCTCAAATACTGAGGCATAATGGAATCTGAAAGAGTGGTGAGGTGTGGATGAACTAGCTTAAATTATATCTAGATTTAATGAGTAAACCAAGAGCTATCCGGAGGTGGATATGATCATTGGTTAGTTACTTCATTGCATCATTCACAGCATCCTACCTGAAGATCCTAGGTCCTACCATAATTATATGTATCCCTCTCTTCTGGTAGAAAATTTGGACCAATAACAATATATATATATTGAAAGAATGTGTGTTCTCGTATGTATATATATACTAAACGTTTAAAATTTATTACCAGATTTTCAAATGACACTTTTAAATATATTCTTTAGTTTTAAATAAAAATAATAGTATATTTGATTATTTTATTATTAAAAAAGAATAATGATTAGAGATTTAATAGCAAATTATATCCAGTTTTTGTAGTGTTGGACCTAGATTCAAAACCGAGCTGTGTGAAACTTAATTTCTTTTTCTGACTTCAAGCAATCTCACACTTTTTTGTACAAGAAGCAGACTATGTCTAATATAGCTATCTAGATATTAAAGATCAGTAAATGGGTAGCTCCCTATTTTTAGCTAGAGAATAAAGAGAGCAAGTTTATGTGAATTGGTTTCATCAATGTACTGAGTGTAAAGAAATAAAAATATGATTATATGATGCTGCCTTCATTACTGGTCAGAGATGACATACTTTATATAATTATTTTTACCTTTTTAAATTCTTCATAATATAATAAAATTATTTTTGTGAAAGATTTCATCTGATAATGTAATTGTAGATTTTATTGAATGTTTTTCTACTAATTATTGCTTTGTTAAAAAACGATCATATTCTCCTCTATCCTGATACCAAACATTCCTATATAAAGACATCAAAATCAAAGACATCAAAATCATTAAAGTAAACAGATTAGAGCTTTATTAAGCCATAATTTATATTAAGATTGTTTTTTTAAATATGTTTCAGTTTATTAGATTACTTTTGCATCTTAATGATGCAGGATATGTCAGAGTTTGTGATGTTATTCTAAAATTGAGATGATTAAATAAATTGGATTAGAAGGATAAAAATCAATGGCGAACTATTGCAAATAATATCCATTTAACTACTAGAGCACTATTATTTTGGTAACAA
The DNA here is from genome assembly GCA_028023455.1 of Epiperipatus broadwayi. Classification (NCBI taxonomy): domain Eukaryota; kingdom Metazoa; phylum Onychophora; class Udeonychophora; order Euonychophora; family Peripatidae; genus Epiperipatus; species Epiperipatus broadwayi. The sequence continues at coordinate 33,231 of JAQFVV010008205.1, forward strand.
TTAGCCTTTAAGGAAAAAAAATATATAAGTAACTATCATACGAAATCAAATTTAATCTAATATTTAACACATAAACATTGTAATAAAATGATTTAATCTATCAACATTTTTTTAAATTGCTGAATTTTAGCGTTAAAAATAAATTAGATATATCCAAAAAAAACACTCTTCTAAGAAATAAAACAGTATAGTTATGTTTTGTAATAATCAGTTGAAAAATGCAACCCTCATTTACTATATGCACTGCTCTTGTAAAATTTTTAGAGTATTACATAATTTAATATTGTCTAATATTGGCACAAAGTAAATTTTAATATTTCATAAGTGCTAATAAGAATATTAAACTAAAAAATAGATTTAAAATGAATGATTTATATATTCACTCTTTCACTTCCAGATATTTAAGATTGGCTCAGAAATTAACATGAGTGTTTGGAAAAATAATGGTTTAGCCGGTTTTTATAAATAAAATAATCTATAGTTCATACTAATATATTATTCAAAATTTAATAACAGATTTACAATTAATATTTATTTCTGATAACCCTTAATTTATTGTGTATTCAATTTATCTTATATATTTTTTTAAAAAGTATTATACCAAAATCCAATACTGATAAAATTTTATTATAAAGTTTATTTACAACTTTGTGAGTATTGTTAAATATTAACCTTTTAACCGCTAATTATATTATTGGTTGTATGAGGTAAAAATCAAATCTTTTAATTGGCCAACTCACAAACTGAAGACAAAGCCTATTGTTAAAACATATTCGCCTATAATATTAAATTCAACTCAGATACGTTTATAAAAAGTATATTACTAATTTTTCAGGTTATGAAGAGAACGAAAGTTCTTTCAAAAATAAATTGCTATTTATTTATTCTAAAATATTCAATTTCGGCAACATAAAAGCTGTAATATAAACAAAAAGGTCGACTTTTACATTATAGAAAAGTAAATATTTCTTTTAAATATTTCTTTAATATTTTTACTAAAATCTTCAATATTTTTCGAAAATAATTTTGTTTTTTTATTATTCTCTCTGAAAATCATTTGTAATTACTGAATATATACTTAATATTCTTTAAAATTATATTCGAAATGAAAATCTCAGCATTTTTCTTTATTTTCTTTGATCAGGCGGTTTCTTTGTTCTTTCCAGCCAATCAGAATGTCTTTTTCGGCTGAGAGCATGCTAAGAACCAATCAAAACTCATGTTCTTTCTTTGTTTAGGTTTAAATGAGTTTTTTTTTATTTTTTACTTGTAAAATAAATTGGAAAAGGTCACCATCTTACAGAACTTTTAAAAATCTATTCAATACCTGTAAAACGAATATTTTAGCATAATAACTGGCAGAGTTAGAGTGACGTCAGATGTCTACGAGGAGCTTCGTAAGAAACAGTCTTTTTAATATAATAATGTTTATTTTGTTAACTAATCGAAGTTTGTTTATTCATTTTTTTAATGTAAATTTTGATTATTGTACTTAAATTATAAAAATAAATAGAATCCAAAATTCCAATCCCTCTTTTCTTCCAAAGTGTGAGCTTGGGGTTAAGACCTGTAGAGGTCTCTACCTTTGCATTTTCACACACACACTCTTGAGGTAAATGATAATTTATTTACCATAAATAGTAATAAATAAATAAAATTAACAACCTATTATTGAAATAAAATTTAATTTGCTGTTTTGTGTTGTATGTTTAAGCCAATAAGTTGTGTTGGACAAGATACTTATTCCAAAAATCAAAGGAAAATATTATTTATAAATTAGTTTTGTTGAACAAATATTAAATTGTAAAATAATCTAACTTGTTATAGTCTATCTACCATGAAGGTATAAATAGACCTAAAGAAATTATTAGATAGAATCTATTTAATTATTATTATAAAGTTTGCATATTATATTGTTAGAATGATTAAAACGAATGAGTCAGAACTGGCTATGATTATGAGAAGTAGTTTTTCAAAAGCGCTCAGCCATTTTAATGGACTAATTGATATTAATTAAACAGCTTTACGTTATAAGTGTGATAACACTATTTAATATTATCATAATTTGGACAAGTGTAAAGTCATAAATCTACAAGTTATTACTTATTATTATAATAAATTTCAGAAACTATTGCAATTTTCCTTAGACTATTGTATATGTATAAATATTTGTTTTCATACAAACATACATTAAATCAACCTTTTGAATACAGATATAATAATAAATATTAATGAATTTAAACGACCTCTACAATGATAAATATTTGTTATCTATAGATCCTATTGCACTTTAGATCTTTCATGAAATTCAAATATAATTCATTAAATATATAATGGTTATAAAATAGCAGTCATACAGCAAAAAAATATATAATGTTTGAAGTTTATTTCTTTGAACTGTCAATGTTCATTTTCAGCAGAGAATTATGCACAGTAATCCTTTTAAGTGGTTATTACTGTATTATATATCATCCTGGTTATTCTCATAGTTTAAATTTTATTAACATATATATAAATATATTAAGTATCAATATAAATAGATATTAATTTCCATGGGTAGGTTATCCAATAGTTCTGTTCTTATAATTTTCACTTGAAGGTAGTTATCATTTATCCATTAGAGAATTAAGTAAACTTTAGACACTGTATAGTATAAACATATATATGTTTAAAATAAAGACTTTATCAACAATTTATTATTTGAAATGATTCCAGTAATTAGTGTTAAGGATGTAATAACACACATATAGAAGATTAAAATTTTAGCCTTTTCTTAATACAAAAATCCTTTCATTTTAGTAAATTGATATCATTCAGATCCTTGCTAAATTATTAGTTTATCCTTCATAGAGTATATATATATTATTTCCGTAATGGCAAATATGTGTATAAATATCTTAAGTAAACATTGTAACTTCTTAGTAAAAATTTTTCCAAAAAGCTATGGTGATGTATTTTCTTTTATTGTTATTTCAAAAGCCTAAATTTAAATTTTATTTATTCAAGAAGCAGATGTCAAAACTTTCTTATTTAGCTATCTGTCTTATATTGTTTTACAGCAAACATCTTTAAAAGTTGGGGCAATTGTCATTCTGTAAAAAAAATGTTTATCAAAGAATAGTTTATTTGTAGTAAGCAAATACAAAGAAGCAAAGTAAATAATAAAAATAAGGAATTTCAAATTAGATGCATGGGATTTTTATATTGTCTCTTTGATTGACACAAGGATTCACAAAAATGAACTCAAGTCCATTTGTTTTTCAAATTCATTAAGTGATTATTAGAAACAATACATTTTAGAATATCAGACATTACCCTTAAAATATTTATAATTTTAAAATCAATATACTCATATATATGAGAATGTAATCTGTTATTTGGCTGCAGAAAGGAGTTTGCTATTAACTGAAAGGAGACCCTTTGATTCCTCTTAGAGGCCTTAAAGGAATCGAGCAGGGCAAATTCCTAATGTCCACTCCATACGTTCTTGTCGTTGCAGCTGTTATTACTATGTGATTATTCATATAGTATACGAACATGGATGGGCTGCTCACCAACATGCATTAGCCAGTGTGGTGAGTTTATTGGCTTTTTACCTCTGAGTTTAAGATCAAGAAACACCATGGTCTTTCTTCTCAGTGCCTGATAAGGCAGAATGAATATTTGTGTAAATGATAAATATTTTTCCAATACATATATACAATTATGACAGACAAAAATAAAGCATGGCCCTTATTCCCAGGAGGCTGTAAAGTCACCAACCAAGGCAGCGGTTGATGGCCGAAGGCAGAGGGTGCTAAAAATCCCCTGATTGCGGACCCAGGCTTCCATTTGATGATGACTTTTTATTTAGGTACTTACAACTGCAGATCACTTTCAAGTGAAGGAAGATTGCAAGAATTAGAAGAAGAACTGTCTTATATTAAATGGGACATTATTGGACTTTGTGAAGTTAGAAGAAAAGTGAAGAAACAATTGATTTAAAAAGTGGACATATACTCTATTATAAAGGCACACATATTGGAAATACAAGTGGAGTAGGATTCATTATAAATAAAAAGTGAAGAACAATATTGTGGAGATTGATGGTGTATCGGACAGAGTAGAAGATTAGTTATACCACTTAATAGCAGATACCAAATGCAGATAATTCAGGTTTATGCCCCAACAAGTTCTCATAGTGATGAAGTAGTAGAAGATTTTTATATGGATGTACAAAAGGCTTTTGATCAGAGTAAACAACATTTTAAAATTGTTATGGGAGACTTTAATGCTAGAATTGGTAGACAAATGAAAGATGAAACTGCTGTAGGTAATTTTGGTTATGGTAATAGAAATGAGAGAGGACATAGACTTGTGGAGTTTGCAGAAAAAGAAAAAGGAAATGGACATGGAAGCATCCAAATGAAGGTACAGCAGAATTGGATTATATTTTGACTAACAGGAAATACATATTTCAAGATTGTAATGTTCTTAATAAATTTAACACAGGAAGTGATCATCGATTAGTAAGGTGTAAGTTACGTGTTAATGTAAAACTAGAGAGACAAAAATTATTAAGAAAAACAATATTTACAGTTGATATTCCTAATCTTCAGAAACATTCTAATGAATTTAAATTAGAACTTACAAATAGGTTTCAAGTGTTAGTAGATTTTGAACATGATTCAGATTTGTTCGCTTTTGGCAGCCATCTTTGCAACTGGTCTTACAAAAAGCGTC
>JAQFVV010008206.1:0-37929 GCA_028023455.1 Epiperipatus broadwayi
ATAATATTTGAATATTTGAGATTTTAATAATATTTGGATTTTGACAAATCCAATGATATTTTAATATACAATTGGATTTCTCTTTAATAATGTTACAATGGACCTTTTGAACTCCTTTAAATTAGGTTACAATATATATATCTATATATATATATATATATAGTGTAAGCAGAGAAAGTCATGTGATATTTTATTTGCCATTCTACACTATTATTAATTAATACAGATTCATTTTTTTTACAATCCGTTCTTCTGAGATAATTCTCTATTTATTTTATTATAATATTACCACTACATAACACCCTTATATACATATATACAGTATTCATAAGTCTTACCTTCATTTATTGATTTTTTTTTACTTAATAACCTTTTTTATTTAATTTTATAAAAAAAAAAATCAAAACAAAAAAATACTAGCGACTATTAATATTATTTCTATTAAATAATTTTATTTCAATTTATAAATTAAGGTTACATTGTTAATTTTATATCTCTGAAATATACAAAAATTGAAGTAGTATAAATTTTATGTCATATCATTTAGGAAACTATCGATAATTATAACATCACCATCTAGTTTCATTGATTAGAACATATTGTTAATGACATCAGCTATACAAAGTAGAAACTAGACAACTTATCTTTGACAGTTTTAAGAATTTTTTTTTAAATCTTTTCTATTATCAAAAGTTTTTATATGTAAAAAAATTACTGACAGAACCTACTTTTTAAAAATAAATATGACAGCAGCTTCTTATATTGTTAAAAAGACAAAATTTTATATAGTTTTTTTTTTAATAAAAAAAAAAAGTATTTTTAGTGAATGTAACATTTTTAAAGATTATATGTAGTTTTAAATGTTTCACAAAAAAGTAATAGAGTATAGGAAATATATGCTTTTTAAAATAATACTATATATATAATATTTTACAAAAAAATGATTTTATTTAGATTAATGAGTTAATAGTGCACTAAAAACCAAAATTCATTTTTCCTTCAACTATAATTTTGGTTAATAGTGATCATGTGATGTTTATAATTTTGGTTGTTATATTTGATTTGAAATAAAGCATGGGGCATCTATAAATTAATTAATGCAGTCACTATTCTTAAACCAGTTCTTGAATTAATTAATATATAGATGCCCTAAGCTTTTATTTCAAATTAAATATAATAACAAAACTATTAGTGAATATAAAATTAATTTTTAGTTTTTATTGCATTGTTACTTATCAATTTAAATAAAATCCTTTTTATAAAATACTTTTTATATATTATTTTTAGCATTCAGATATTTTCTAAACAGTTTTGCCACATCTGTAGTATTTGAAATAGAACTGGTACACATTAAAAATTTTACACATGTTATTTTTGTTGTTTATGAAGGCAACATTTAAAAAAAAGTAAATTTTAGTTAAACAATCACTAAAAGTATGATTTGATACTTCATTCACTTTTCCCTCTATTTTAATTAATAGTAAAATTTAGACATGAAATTCAATAGAAGCATATTTTAAAAATGTATAACTGTAATCAATTGCACATCAGTGAAATCTTATTGAATCAATGAAATTTTCTTTTTTAACAGCTTAGATATTTGGCTAAACAATCCTGAAATACTGCATTATCATACTGCATTACCATTGATACCTAACACATGCACTAAATTTGCTGAAAATATATTTGATAGAAGTATATTGAGAGCGAGTAACAAGATTTGACCCAAATAAGAAAACAAATTTATAATTTAATTAAAAGCATTATATGTTAATTATATTTAAAGTTGAAATATATTATATAACTTTACTAATTCTTATAATGCATTAAACTTTAACCTTAAGCTTATATAATGAGTCAAGTCCCCCTGAGAAGAATGATTTAGATGAAACACATCATAAAAAAGATTTACTTTTCCTCAACACCTTGCAGTGACTGTTTATTAAGTAAGGAATGAGTGTCTAACAGAGTTAATAAATTACATTTTACATATACAGAGATTTGGCATTAAATTTTAATCTTCTAAAGCATAGCAAAGAGAGAAAACTGTTTGAATATAAACTCAGAGAAAATTTCAAATATAGTGAGGTGCATGTATTTATATGATGTTCCTATAAGATAGTAATAAGAAAACATTTAATATTTATTTTTATATAAACTGTAATAGTGAAGGTAAAATATAGCATTAGTTCTAAATGCAAGCAATCACATAAGAAATACACCACATAGTAATTATAAAGATTGCTGAACATAAAAAATACTAATTATTTAGTCATATATGCTACACAGGCTTCAAATAGAGCAAAAGCCTTCCAACTCCCAGCCTTTTCTCAAAATTAAATAGTTAAGAAAAAAACATTAATTTTGCAAACTGATTATGAGGAGTTTAATTATTTTGCAAATTAATTTTTCCTGATTATAAATATCTAAATAGCTATTTATTGTGACAGACTACAAAATATATGTTAGAAATCTTTTATGAATGTACATCTCAAAAATAAATATGGCAATAACTATTTTGTTGTTATAAAATCATCATCATTGTCAACTATTATCAACCAACTGCAGGATGAAGGTCTCTCCAAATTCAATCAATTGTCTCCAATTTCAAGACTCTTTTCTTCACATCACTGCTGTATGCTTTGTTATTTCATCCATCCATCTCACATGAGATATCTCTCTAGATCTTTTACAATCTACTGAAATCCAATTTAAGGTTTCAATTCTCCATTTATTATTATCTCTTTTAGCAATATGTCAAGAATAACTCCACTTCAGTTTTTTATTTCTTTCGATGATATCAGTAATATATGTTTGTTCTCTTGCTCACATATTGTGTTTTTGATCTCTTCTTTTTACTCCTAACATGCATCTCTCCATATTTCTTTGAGTGGTCTACAGTATTGCACTTCTATTAAGTGTCCAAGTCTCAAATCCATAAGTAAAAACTGGTAAAACACATTTATTGAAAAACCTTCCTTTTTAAACACATAGGTACATTTACTTTAGCATTAAGTTATTTCTACCAAAACCATTCCAACCAAGTGTAAGACTATGATTAATTTCAGCCATTATGTTTTTCTCTGTAGTCATAATCTTACCAAGGTATTTGGAATTGTTAACTTCTTCTAATTCATCATAATCAATTTTTATTTTAATCTTTTGAGAAAATCCATTGAACATTACTTTAGACTTGTTAACATTTATCTTCAGTTCTACTTTCTTACTTTTATCTGATAACTCTTGCAACATTTTCTGACTCTCTAAGGAATTGTTTTCAAAAACAATCACACCATCTGCAAAATATAAATGACTTAAATAATCTCCATTTACTCCTTTAGTTTCCCATTTTAATCCACAAAATACTTCTTGCAGCACTTCTGTAAAAGATTTTGGAGAAATGGAGTCATCTGTCTTACACATGTTAACCTTCTAGTATCATTATTTAATATAATTGTTGTTGTTGCATTTTTATAAATATTTTTCAAAATATGACATGATTCAATGCTTTAATCACTGAAGAAATGCTTATAGAATCAAATGCTTTTTCATAATCTACAAATCCAAAGTATAATGGCAACATGTATGCATTGGCTATTTCTAAAACTTCTGTACTATATCAAAACCACTTTTAAATTTATTTTGTTCCTCGGGTTGGATAAAATCCAAAGTTCTCTTCAGCTGATGTGTAATTCTCTTGGTAAAAATTTTGTATAAAACTGATAAAAGACTGATAGATCTGGAATTTCTAATATCTTTTTATCACCTTTTTAAAATATTAATACTGCATTCTTCTAATCATCTGCTACATTTTTATCATTTAGACATTTGGTATATAACTTTGCCAAAAAAATTTATATTTCTTTACCTGCTTCTTTTAATATATTGATTATAAATCCATCATTACCTGAACATTTTTCCTTCTTTATAAATTTAATTCTATGTCTCAATTCTTCATTTAAAATCCTGGGAAATTCAGAAGATATAATAGATGTATAAGACACTTAATCTTTATTATGATATAATTCTTGATAGACCTCTTCTACTCATTTCATGATATCATCTCTCTTTTTAGTAATGCTCCATCTTTTTTTCTTATTTCAAATATAAGTTTTCTACTTGTAACAATATATTTTACACTCTTGAGACTTTTCTTCTCTTCTATAACTTTCCTTGCTAGTTTACAATTATATTTTCTTATACCATTATCAAATGTTTTTTGCACCATTTTACAAAATTCGAGATATTTAATCCTTTTTAATTTATCATTTATATATATATATATATTTATATTCCTTCTATTTTCTATAAATTCTCTAGTCTCAGTAGAAATTTTATTGAACATGTGTTACTCTTTTCTACCAGCTATCTTTGTTACAGTTTTTAAAAGTGTACCAATTATTTTCTTATTAATTTTATTCAAATCTGAATCATGTTCAAAATCTATTACTACATGAAGACCAATTTGCAAGTTCTAATTTAAATTCATTAGAATGTTTTGGAAAAATAGAAATATCAATTGTAATATGGTTTTTCCTTAATATTTTTTGTCTCTCTAGTTCTGCATTAACATGTATCTTATATCTTACTAATTGGATAACATCTTGTGCTGAATTTATTAAAAACAATACAATCTTGAAATATGTATTTTCTATTAGTCAAAATATAATCTAATTCTGCTGTACTTTCATTTGGTTGCTTCCATGTCCATTTCCTTTTAACATTTTTTTAAAAAAAAAAAACACAATATGAATTTTTTCTTTTTCTGCAAACTCCTGAAGTCTATGTCCTTTTTCATTTCTATTAGCATAACCAAATTTACCTATAGCACTTTTATCTTTCATATACCAATTCCAGCATTAAGGTATCCTATAATAATTTTAAAATTTTGTTTAGTCTGATCAAAAATTTTTGTACATCCATATAAAAATATTCTATTACTTCATCACTATGATAACTTCTTGGGGCATAAACCTGAATTATCTGTATTTGATATCTGCTATTAAGTTGAATAACTAATCTTGCTAATCTGCCTGATACACCCTCAATCTCCATAATGTTCTTCCATTTTTTATTTATAATCAATCCTACTCTACTTGTACTTCCAATATTTATGCCTTAGTCCAACAATGTCCCATTTAATATAAGACAGTTCTTCCAATCATATATATATATATATATATATAATATATATCCCGCAAATAGTAATAATAATATGATATATATATATATATATAGTTGTGTTATAAATAGAATAAAATAAAAATAAAAACATTAAAATTTACAAAATGTTTTTCACCACAATTATGGCTTTACTTATTAAAAAGTACTTTCTCAAGTGAAAATTATAAAAAAAGAAAATAAAAATATACATATGCATAATTTCTTTCAATTAAAAGATAACTTGCCAATCACTTCCAATATTAAAAAAAATTATGATAAGATTTGACTTATCCTTAGATGCTATTATATTTATAAAAGCAATATTTCTATCATTGGATAATATTTTATGAGCAGTATTATATTTATGAATTTATAAGTTGAGCTAAGTTATTTAATTTTAATTCTATTTTTGTAAATTTTAACTCATTCATAAAGACTTTATTTACTTTCATCTATATTTATTGAAATAAATAATGTTTATTCATTTTATGGTCATTGGAGTGATCTTCCATATGGGAGTGCACTGGTTACAGTTATGTGGATAGATAATGAAAATAGCATTACAAAATCTTAAAGAAAATTATATAAAATAATATATTTTAAAATAAATTATTAAAATGAATAATATGTAATGTTGATTTTAAAATGGATTATTAAAAGTTATATTTTAAAATAAATATAAATAATGTAATAGGTTTTATTATAGGTGATTAAATTTAAGAGAAACTAAATAATAAAATACATAAAAACAGTACAGTGAATTTTCTTATCATAGATTAAAATTAAAAATTATAAAAATGTATTGAATAGAATGCATATTTTAATTCATGTTGTATTGAGTTATTCAGTAAAATAGTATTAAAGAAATATATTAAAAATAAAGCAATTAAAAAATTAAGAGTGGTTTTAATTTAAAATTGTATTTTGGATTTGAAGATAAGAAAATAAAAAATCAAGATAAAAATTCAATCAATTAAATAATTATGGCATTTTGAAAATTAAATGTAATTAAAATAAACAGATCATCTAGATGTTGTAAACAAGAGGTCAATAGCATTCTTGAAATTATTTTTTTTCATTCTTGCTTTATTCATGTTTTATTTTACATCGTGTCATCATGATGGTTATGAACAGCTAAATAAAAATAAAAAAAACAATGGTTACCTGGATCCTCACTGATGAAACTGACACATTTTAAAGAAATCTCAACTTTATAGCATAAACAAATAATTTCAAGGATAAACTTTAGACAGAATTATATATCAAGAATGATGAATTTCTGCCTGTCTAGAAAACTGATAAATGATAGTTTTTTTTAAAAAACAGAAACATGATAATGACACAAATCAATTAATGCTTGTCATTGAGGGAGAAATATTATCACACATTGAAATTCTCACAATGAATTGTAAGGAAAAATACAGTTACAAAAAACAACAAAACTTTTTATCAATTAGTCTATTATTTTAAAGTAATAACGATTTTAAATTTTATTTTATGATGAGCTTTGAAAGTATATTAATTATAGCTATCTACATTTAATAGGTACAAACTATTTATATGTGTATGGTAAATTATTTAATTGATTAAAAAAGAAAAAAAAAGGAAGTGAATGCTTTGCCAAACTGTCAGCATTTGTTTTCTAAAGTAAATACTTACATAATCCTTTTTCTTTCTAATTGTGTTTATGCAGCTGGAATGCAAAATTTCCTTTGATTCTTTCATATATATATATATGATTAGTTAAAATTTTATCTCTTTTTTTTAAAAAAAAATATTTTTTTTCATGTTGAAATTGTCAGTAAATATGTAAATTAGATAAAATAACCAGTATTAGGCAATAGTCATTTTAACTACATAAAATATGCATGGGTGTGAAAATATTTAACATGAAGTGTTCAAATACTAAACATAAAGGGTGCAAATTTAGTACGCGATCTCTGCCATTTTGAATTTCAAAAATAGCCAAAAACATCCTCTGGCACATCTAAGTGATAAAAATAACTACATGAAAACAGAAAAAAATTAGAACTTGGGTCACGTGACTTGGAAAAACCTGCCAGAACACACAGTTAAAATAAAAAGCCAAAACATGAAAAATTATCATTTTCTTATTTTAAATTATAAATCAAATAATTTATATGGTAGTTACGGATAATTCAACCGATGACATATTACCCTGAAGGCATATCAGTCTAATCTTGTGATTTTTAAGATAACGTCTCCAAGTAATCTGCGGACACATGTAATCACTAAAATGTGTCCGCAGATCACGTGAAAATGGTACGTTAAAAATCACAAGATTAGACTGATATGCCTTCAGGGTAATACGTCATTGGCTGAATTATCCAGGTCACATGCTAAAAAATATTCAAAAATGAAAAATATCTGATGCAGGTCAGGCAAATACTAAAAAAAAAGTACAAAAAAAAATAAAACAAATGTACATGCATGCGTCAAAATATTATTCTCAATTTTAAAATACAGCAGCGTGTAGCGCTGGAATTGGTGGGGTGGGCCTCCAGATGTTTTGTTGAGCTGCAGGCTCAGCGTACACGTATATCAGACATTGTATTACTCTCATAGCTGTAATTTTTATAATTGCCGATGATGAAAAATAAAAAAATGTACATGCATGTGTCAAAATATTATTCTCAATTTTAAAATACAGCAGTGCGTAGCACTGGAATTGGTGGGGGGGGCTCTGGATGTTTTTGTCGAGCCGCAGGCTCGGCGTACACATATATCAGACATTGTATTACGCTCATAGCTGTATGACATAATTCAGAAATTAAAAATAAAATTAAAACATAATTCAATGTAAGTTTGAGAATTGTAGAAATATTAACAAATATTTTTTGTAAATAAGTTTGAGAATTGTAGAAATATTAACAAAAACTTTTTGTAAATTTTAAATAAACACCTAAATAAAAAAGACGCGATCTAATGCAAATCTGGTATTAATGGTATCCAGAAAACGCCGCACTTTTACATGCATTTGGTAATTTTAAAAATGTACTGCATATTGCAAAATTGATTTAAAAAATTATTTCAAATTATTTACACATTAAAAACATAATGTAGAAATATTAACAAAAAGTTTTTGTAAATTTAAAATAAACAAATAAAATACTTTACCCGAATTAATGCGAATCTGGCATTAATGGCATCTTTGTTATCACATGCATTTGGTAATGTATATTCCAAATTTGTTTTAAAAAATTATTGAAAATTATTTACACATTAAACGGAATTCAATGTAAGTTTCAGAATTGTAGAAATATTAACTAAAAATTTTTGTAAATTTAAAATAAACAGATAAATAAAAAACACTTTACCGGAGAATAAATTATTTACACATTAAACATAATTCAATGTAAGTTTCAGAATTGTAGAAATATTAACAAAAACTTTTTGTAAATTTAAAATAAACAGATAAATAAAAAACACTTTACCGGAATAAATTATTTACACATTAAGAGTAATTCAATGTAAGTTTGAGAATTGTAGAAATATTAACAAAAATTTTTTGTAAATTTAAAATAAACAGATAAATAAAACACTTTACCCGAATTTACAGCTCAAAAAAGTAACTGTGATGCCGTGAATAGCAAAATCGCAATAGACAGAAAAATCAAAAAATTTCCCAAACCGCTCTCCGAATTTTAAATCTCGTGGGTGAAAAAAAAAAATTGACTCTCTGATGGATTAATCATGCCAGTCACTTTGTTGCCATGACAATGTTGTCATGCAAAAAACATCGATGTCTACCGGAAGGGAAATCGGTAAGTCAAAAACGTCATCGATTGAATTATACGTAAGTACCTTTATATATAGAGAGAGCAAGATTACTATATTTAAATCTTAATCAATAAATGCTAGTTATCATTGCCTAAAAAAGTACATAATAATAATACATTTTCTCATTTTAAATTAGAAATCAAATAATTTATATATAGCAAGATTACTATATTTAAACCTCTTTGTTTTATTTTACATTTGACACCTTTGAACATCCAAAGGTGTTTGACTGTAGCTATTTTCAAGATTGCCTTTGTGGATAAAGATGCACTGCACTTATATTTCTTTCCCTCTCCCATTGTCTACTTTTACATTCTTATTTAATGGTTTTCAGTTTTTATATATGTTTCTTTTAGCTGTAAAATGCTTAACTTAAATAATTTAGATTTTAGCTTTAGAAAGATGTCATAATATTATATATACACACACGCACCTATTACAAATGTGTGCAGATTTTAATATTACATTTTATACACCATGGGAGATAGTTTGGTTTTAAGTAAAATGAAGCAAGTATATCTGCATACAGATGATATTCACCGCTTCAATATATAAAATCATACCTCAACAAATAATTTAAAAAGTCAAAAAATGTTTAGAAAAATACGCAAACCACTATATAATTATTTTGTATACAAATTCTGAGAATTAAAAAGTAACTTTCTTGATATGATGGAGAGAATCGAATAAGGCATATTAAGCCTCTTACTATATGCAGATGTACATATAAATATTACCCCGGTCATTATAAAAGTTAGTTATATACAGCTTACTTGTACACAAACATATATACGCGTTAAAATATAAGAAGATAAAACTCATTAAAGTCTTCATTTGCATTTCATCTATATCAGATCTACTCTTGATTATGTCACTATAATCTCTATATCTATTAACATTGAAATGAGTTTTACTACCAACAAAGTAAAACAAAAACATAATCACTTTGTGTCTGTGTTTGTAATGAGTAATATATATTAGATATATATTTCACACAAATAAAATTATGAGTGCATAAAGAAAACAAATAAATGAAATATGATAGATAAATAAATAAATGGCTATTGGGTTTATTTATCTTCATTATCAAAGCTGTGGGCTAAATTTGCATACACTTTGCATTTCTTATAGCAACAGTTTTACTTCGCAATTCATTTAGCCACAGCTTTGATAATGAAGGTATTCCTTCAAAAATACTAGCCATTTATTTATTTATCGTATTTCATTTATTTGTTTATTTTACGCACTCATAATTTTATTTGTGTGAAATATATATATCGCATATACAGTATATTACTTTAATTTGTATAAGGGGGGAGGGGTGCCTTAGATATCACATATCAGCCACATCAAAATGCTACCAAGTACTTTTCTAGGCAATGATAACTAGCAGTTATTGATTAAGATTTAAATATAGTAATCTTGCTCTCACTATATATAAATTATTTGATTTATAATTAAAAATGAGAAAATGTTAATTTTTTATGTTTTGGCTTTTTTTTTTTTAACTGTGCGTTTTGGCAGGTTTTTCCAATCATGTGACCCAAGTTCTACATTTTTTCTGTTTCGCATAGTTTTTTTATCACTTAGATGTGTCAGACGATGTTTTTGGCTATTTTCGAAATTCAAAATGGCATAGATCGCATGCTAGTTGAAAAAAATCTACAGTATAACAATGTAAATAAATTGATAATTTTAAATAATCAAGCTCACCTTGTACATAAATTAACCCTTGCCTTAATTATTGTGAATTATATTTTATATACATTAAGACATAAAAAGGTAATTGTTTACATCACTAGATTGAATGATTAAAATATATCTATATAGTGAATTTATTCATGGTTTCATTTTTTTTAAATTTCAAATTAGATTCAAAAGATAGGGATTTGGATCTAAAGTGGCCATTCAAAAGAATTATTGTTGTAATAAAGATGTATTTGTTATAAAAACAGTAATACTTAATATATGTCTGTAACTCAGTTATGAAGAAAAAGATAGCTGAATAAATTTGAGGATTAGCCACATATAGAAATAAATCCACGATTTATTAAAAGCCTGAGATTTTACTTAATGATAAGTTTATTCAGACACATAACTATGTTGATATAATATGTGATTAAAAGATTAACGTTTTAAAATTAATCAAGATAAAAATTGAACATTTTTACAAAAAAAATATGATTGTTTCATTAAGTCAAGGGTTAGTAGAGAAATTTCTATTAAATAAATCATTGCCATTTAATTAAATTTATTAGATTAAATTGTAATAAAGTTAATTAAATTATAAAGAAAAATTTTAGATACTAATAGAATTTAATGAATTCTTATATTATATAATCAGTAATGAAAATATGTTTATGATAAATGAAACATATATCTTATAAAAATAACAATACTTTGTAAATAAATTATTGTTTAGTTATTTATATAAATATGGTGTGTTTTATCTTTTTTATATATAAATTTCCTGCTTTGAAAAATAATTCCACATCCATTTCATTAGAAGTAAGTCATGTTCTATGCAATTTGACCTAATATTATAAATAATAGTTATGTAGTGGTCAACATCAGTGCATTTCAAGGAAAAATATCTCCTAATCCTAATTAATATAAATAAATAAAGTATATATGCCTGGATATTTACTGAAAGTAGGGTCAGGGCATCCAAATCAATAAAACTTTATCAAACATATCATGCAATATGAAATGGAATATTATAAATTATTTTTGAAAGTTCCTTGGAAAAAAAGGTTTGCTTTAAATTTACAAATAAAAGTATTCCAAGAATAATTTTCAAGAAACTTTTTTAAGATATATAAAGATGAAAGTAATTTAAAGCTTTATGAGAATGTTCAAAGTCCATAAAAATAGAGTTAAAAATAGGTATCTTAATTCAGGTTTTTGTAATTATGAAATGTACTATTATTCATAAAATATTGTTTGGTGATGCAAATATTTCCTTTTATGAAATTAAAAAAGAGATTCTTTTGATTAATTATTATGGTTTTGAGACAATTAATCTTATAAGGTCCTCTTTTAATGTTAAGTATGATTAACATATGTATTTGAAATACAAGTTGCCACATGTTGCTAACAATTTTTTAGCTTCATTTAGTAATTTTTACTTGAGAAGATCTGTCAGCTTAATAGCTTACACCAAGGTTATGATATAAATTTTGTAAATTTAGACTTTGCTAGTAATTTTATTTTTATTTTATTTTGATTATAATTAATAGCATAACATTAAACAATGATATATACTATAAATATATAAATTTACTAAAATAAATTTAACTATGAGTTTTGATCTTCTTGCGTATTTATTGCATATAATTTGTAATTAACACAATTTTATTTTCACAATTTGTAATTAATGATTATATGATGGACTACTTTCATCATCGACTATTAAATATTGAATGTTGTTAAAAAAATTCAAACTTTATTTAAACTTTCCAAATATATTTAACTGCTAGTAATATTACATAGGTTAGTATATAACACAATATTTCAATTGGTATTTTATTCACATCTCTTCATTTGCACTTGACTGTAGGACAAGTAACAATAATAGCATAGGAATCAAACTCACTTTTAAATTCTTAAATTTAAAATGAATTAATTGGCTAAATGCAAGTCAGTAGAAATTTGATACACTTATCTGTGAGAGTTTTCCTGATTTCTCCACTTTTTACTAAGAGTGAGGTTAATTAATGGCTGTCAGGTATAGTGTATTGTTCATTATCATGTGAACAGCTTCTTTGAATATTCTTTTTTGTATCTTGTTTTTTCAATACATCCTATATTTATTGACACATAGATAGTTTTCTACTTTACAGACAGCTATTTCTTATTTAATCATTACTTTGCACCCTTTCAATTGCTTTTCAATAGAATGACTGGTCTCACCAATGTACATTATTGCATATTCACATGGATTTTATAGAAGCAGATTTTGTGTTATTTCAAGTTTATGTTCTGTAAATGCCAAAATTCTTTCTAGTATAAAATGGGTTTGGAAAGCTGTTTTGATGTTATATTGATTGCAGATTATCTTTAGCTTGTCTGATATTTCTTCTATGTATGAATTTATTACAGTACCAATAATTATTTTCTCTTTTGAAGTTGCTTTAATTGTCATGAGATGTTATTCTATGTCAATCTTTTCTTTGCCCAAATCATTGGTTATTGAACAAACTTCTTGTACTCTGTTCCATAGTGATACTGTAACTCCATATTTTTTGTATTTTTTGTGATTGGATGTATATGATACATATTTTCCTGTGTGTGTAGATATTGTATATAGTGTTGTTTTGATTTTGCTAAGAGAAACTTGTCACAAGAATTTTTGTTCTTGTCTGATTCTATTGTGAATTTTATTGAAGAATATATGTTGATGTAGCATGTCCAGAATTTTTGTAACCATGTTTGTGATAATGAATCATTACTATAGTGAAACAAAATTTTAATTGGATATTCGTTGTATTTATGATTGTGGTTTTAAGTTCTACCATGTAAATGTAGTTAATCAAGAGCGACAGTGGGTGACTATGCTGTAATGAAAATATGTTGTTGTCATGTAAATTGTTAATAGTTCAACAAAGTTATTCTGGTTTGTAAGCAATTACCATCATATAATCTTTTTTACAATAAAAATATTTCTTCACTGAGTATATTTGTAAATAAACTCTCCACACCGAAGCTCATCAATATATCTTTTTTTTTTATATTTTCATGGTTTTGATTAATTCTACTAAGTGTTTAGAATTCTTGCAAAAATCTATGTCTTGTATTCCAAATGATTAAGAGCTTTGAGAGAAATTCTTGATTTGTTTTGGACAGATGAATTTCTAGAACTTCAAAAAGTATTAATGGAACATGGTCTTTATGGATTTTTTGTAGATCATACAGATGAATACTTTTTTATGAAATATGTTTGATAATTTACTTTTTTTTGAATCAGTGAAATATATGTAATGTTTTCTGAGTAATGTTTGTAATCTTGTTTCTATACTTGATATTGATTTTTTTTTGCCATATTAGCATGCTGCAAGGATTTCTTATATTTTGTTATCATAATCTGTTTTAGCCATTACAACTATAGTATTATCTTTGTAAGCTGAAAGAATGTTTATAAATTTATCTATTTAGAGAGATTGAATAACTTTTCTTTAATTATAGGAAACATTTGATATCAGTTTTTGATGTCTCTCTAGTGTTCTTTTGATTCTACAGGGTAACCCTGCTTCTAAAGCAATATTTGAATGACTTCCTCAGTGACAGTCATTATATCTAATAAAGGGATGTTAAATGAGGTGATGGTAAAGTTTAATCCTTTTTCTGGATGAGAAGTTTTGTCATCTGTTTAATGTTTAAAACTAAGTTTTTTAACAGATGAAATTGATAGTTTGTTAAATGCAATATGACATTTGATATACCCATGTAGGTTTCCATGTCTTTTCTTTTGACATTCTTTTATTTTTTCAAGTAATTTAGCATATGATATTCTTACTGATTGAGAAACTTTTAGGAAGTCTTCATCAGCAAGTTTGCTTTTTAGAAAATGGTTCCACATTACTAATGAAACATATAGTTTGATACTTGAAAAATGTTTGAGCATTTATTTTTTTCTTTTATCAAGTCTTTATTTGTCTCAGACAATTTTCTCAGCTCTTTAGAATTAAACTTGAGATGACGGTTGCAAATCCTTAAAAACAGTATTTTCATATTTTCATATGAAAGTGACTATTTTCTATTTTGGAAGTTTTAAATATAATTTGTCTAAAGTTTAATCTACTGAATACTTAATGTTTGTCTGTAGATTTGGAATTATGGCATAGCAGTACTAATTAAATACTGGACTATTTCCATACTCTAATATTAAATATTGACTGACATTAAAAAAATTCAACATTTATTTAATGTTTCCAAATACATTCAACAATTTGTAATAGCATACAGGTTTATATTATGCACAATTTTAAGGGATATTATTCTCCTTTCTTCTTCAGGTAATTCTGGCCTTACAAGTAATAGTACTAGTATGGGAATCAAACCTCAATGTTTAGTTTTTTGATATCTTAAGATTCTTGAATATTGAATATAAAGTATTTTTACCAGCTGAGCTATTCCATCGAAAACAGTATTCACTAAAAATTGTATATCTTACATATGAGGATCTTCCTGATTTTGCCATTTTAGCCTATGATACCACTTTATTAGTGACATCTAAATATCATACATGAACACACTGGGTTTACTTAAAGTGTTATTCATCACTGTTATGTGAGCAGCTTAGTTATATGTTCTTCTTGGTTCTCTTTCTTGTATATCCAACATTTTTGTACTATTTCAAGCAAATATGTGCTCATTAAGCTTTGGCAAAATAACTCATTGGTTGGGCCATTGCCTTAAATTCAATTTCAATATTCAAGTATGCAAAAGTCCAGGTTGATTCCCATTCTAGTACTGTTATTGGTCAAGCAGCAACATCTGAAGAAAAGAAAGAACAATATATCTCAAAACATTGTGTTACATATTAACATGTTTGCTATTACTAACAGTTGATTGTATTTGGAAAATTTAAATTAAAGTTTGAATATTAGACTATGGAAATAGTCCAAGATATAAATTCTACTAAAATGTCATCATCTCAAACATTCAGGAAAACAGTAAGTATTCAGTATAGATTCAGTACTATGTTAAACCTTAGACATTATAAAAATTAAATCTAAAACTAACTAAATCAGACAATTATTTAACTTTCTTATAAAAAAGTTACATCTGAAGCAATTATTTCTAAGAGATTGCAAATAAAATATCCATTTCACTTTTAGACATCTGAGAAAATTACACAGAAAGTGAAGCGATGTTAAGAAAAAAAATCTATTAACAATATGGAATGTTTTATAAAAAAAAAATTACTATTGAAGACTTCACACTATTTTCTCTAGCAGTAAGATCATTTTCTAAATTACATGAAAAAATAAATGTCAAAAGAAAAAAACATGGAAACCACATGGGCTTATCAAAAGTCATTCTGAATCTAACAATAACCAGCTTCATCTCTTAAAAGTCTTAGTTCTAAAAAACTAACAGATGGCAAAATTTATGTTCTGGAAAAAAGATTAAACTTTACCATCACACCATATAACATTATTTTATTGGATATAATGGCAATCATTGAGAAAGTCACTCAAAAATTGCCTATAAAAAAGCATTAGAATTATGCTAAAGAATAAAAATGCTTAAGAGACATCAAAAACTGAATTCAAACATTACATATGATATAAAAAGTTATTCAATCTCTGAGATAAATCCATAATCATTCTCCCTGCTCACAATAAAAAATTACAGTTATTATGAGTAAAACTGATTATGACAACAAAATACAACTTTACAGTATGCCAATACAAAAACATGGCAAAAAATCACTATCAAATATTAAAAAAATACAAACATTAGTTAGAAAGCATTGCAAATATTTTATTGATTGAGAAAAAAGGTAAATTGATATTGTATATCAGAAAAATTATTCATTTTTAAGATCTACTTAAAATCCATAAAGGTCATGTTTTATTAAGAGTTATTGTTAGTTCTAAAAATTTACCTTGCTAAAATTTGCAAAGATTTCTTTTCAATGCTCTTAGTTCTTTGGCGTATAAGATACAGTCTTTGTCAGGGATCTTAAATCATTTGGTAGAATTAATCAAGAACATGAAAATTAAATGAACTGACATATTGATGAGGTTTAATGTAGAAAGTTTATTCACAAATGTACTCTGTAATGAATCATTGTATATTCTAAGAAAAATATTAAATGATAATAATAGCTTCCTAAGGATAACACATCTTCCCATTGATAGTACAGTGAAACTATTAACATAATGCATAACAATAACATCCTTTTAGTACATTATGGAGTTCTTTCAACAAAATCAAAAGATAACTATGGTCTCAGTACAATCACTTTGGTTAACAATATTTATATGAAAAAATTTGAAACCATGGCCTTCTGCACCTAAAATTTGGCTTCCCTATATTGATATGTTAACATACAATACTAATACACCTGGGTCTCTTTTTACGTGGACTTATTTAACACGATTTTGAAGTTACGCGATGCGTGTTTCACCAGAAGTGTGTTAAATAAGTCCGCGTAAAAAGAGACCCACGTGTATGACCTCCGATAATGCGCTATTACTTTAAATAATAAATTTCGCGCATTTACGTTATATTGAAAGTAATAGCACATTATTGGAATTCGACTTTCATCTTAGTAATTTCAATATTTTCAGTACTTTATAATAGTAAGATTTTATGCAATAATGAAATTAAAATCATAATTTCCACATTTTATGTATACACACATTAAATTTTACAAGATTATAATGTAAATTTGTTCAAACATTGTACGTGTTAATTTTGCATTTTAAATCACATTCTGTTTTTGCTTTTTAAAAAAAAATGTAATCAATTATTAATCATTTAATGTCCACAAGTTTATTTTTAAAAGGTCAGTAATAGCAGTGGGCACAATTAAAAATTAAAATCTGATTTTTAATTGTAATTAACAATTTAAAAATTATTTACTGCGACTTGAAATTAATGTGAAATTTGATTTTTAAACCGAATTGAAAATTAAAGACAAAAATAAGAATTTAATTTTTAGTTGTTAGTTTCATAAACTATTAATAAAATCATCGTCTCAAAGATTAATTACTAATTACGTTGTCACCAGAAAACCACTGTTACAACATGGGTGTGAAGTTGGCGCTAGTTGTTTGCAAATGAATGTGTTTTTTTGGCAAATAGCTATAATAATTAAAATGTGTATAAAAAATGTCAATTACTGTACTGTAAATTATGCATAAAAATATATTATTTTGAATAAAATTAAATATTATAATTAAAAAAAGTTTGTCTTGTATCAGTTTTTTTAAATTTTAAATTTTTTATTAGTCATATTTTATTTCCTTATATTTTTTTTTGCGCAAATTTTAAAGTAATTTTACGATGGTGCTTTGCTTTTACGTGAATTTTGAAAAATCACAGACTGCACCCCCCTTTTTCAATGTAAGTTACGTCTATTTTTGCGCGATTTCGTTTGCGCATGTTTTCTGAGGAACCTATTTATCGCGTAAAATGAGACCCAGGTGTATATACATTCTGGTCATATTTGACTAATCCTTTCATTTAAATTCACAATAGAATCAAAACAAGAACAAAAACATCTTATGACAATATTCCCTCATGCCAAAATCAAATCTACAGTATATAAAATATTTACATAGACAAAAAAAATTGTAGTCTATACATTAAATTACACCAGAAACACAGACATGCAATTAGATCATCACTATGGAACAGAGTAAAAGAAGTTTGTTCAGAATGGACAGAGTAAAGATCAACATAGAGCAGTCCCTCATGAAGGACGTTTATTCATTCATCAGCTATCATTAAAAAACCTTAAATTGACAATTAAAAACAAATTCAAAAGAAACGAATTATTGGTACTGCTGTGTATTGATACATATCAGGATTCATAGGAATCTGTAATCAATATAACATTAGAACAGCTTTATAAAGTGATTTTAAAATTATAAAGTATTCTGGAATCTACAAATCCTAAACTTGAAATGCTGAAGACAAAAACTGCATCTATCCAAATCCATGTGAATGTAGAAGAATGTATGTTGGTGAGATGAGTCACCCCATTGAAAAGCAATAGATAGGATGCAAACTAGAAACAGTTATATGTAAAGTAGCATTCTATGTATCGGACAATGAATATAAGTTTGATTGGGAAAATACAAAAGTATTGGATTAAAAAAGTACAAAAAATCAATTAATGATAATGGAGAATAAACCACATCAGTTAATCTAGTATAATAATGCATAATGTCTGGAAGCCAGTAATTAATCTTACTTTTAGGAAAAAAAGTGGAAAAAATGAGAAAACCATTTCTGATAAGAATATGAAATTTCTTCTGACTATTGCTTTTAGCAAAATAGCTCATCCTAAATTCAAGAATCTAAAGATTCAGGTATGATTCTAATGCTAGTATTGTTACTGGTCAGACTAGCAACCCCTGAAGAAGAAATAAATAATAATACACTATGAAATATTGTATTATATACTCACCTGTGTATTATTATTAACAAATGAATGTCTTTGAAAAGTTTAAATAAAGTTTGAATTTTTCTAATAGCAGAAAGAATTTACTATTACTACTAAAATGTCATCATCCCATAATTTATTGCTTGTGTTTATTTATATATAATATAATTAGATGCAAACAAAATGGCTATTTTTGATTGATATTTGTGATTTATAATTCACTTATAAAAACCAAAATCTATGAATAAATATATTTGCCTCTGTTTTAAATATTATATATATAAACATAAATAATTAACAGTATAAGCAATATTATAGTTTAAATTATTTTGAAGCACTTTCGATTATGTAGTAATCCTCATCAGATTTAACTGGATTTCAGAATTTTTTAAACTTAATGTTGAGTATATCTCCATAAGCTGTGTATAGCCATATTTGCAACTTGCCTATTAATAACATCATCCTTATATTTATCAATCAAATTTTCCTCTTTAATTTTCCTCTTTTTATGATTCCTTTCTTCCAATAATATTTTTATTTTATTATATTAAATGTAAACCTATAATTATAAGTTTTTTCATAGTCAAAGAATACTGAAGCTGTATTAAATTGACTATTTACATTATTTTTAATTGATGCTCCTTCAACCTTTTTTCCACAAAACATCTCGATTCACCGATATATAATTTTTGACATCCACATGAAATCTGATAAATTATATTACTTCTTTGCAACTTAGGAATTATATTCTTAGAATTATTAATCAATCAATTAACATTTGGAGGAACACAAAATGAAATATTATACTTTTCTTTAAATATATTCTTAATTAATTTAAAATGTGTGTTATTTATAAATGGCATAGATATCCATTTTTATTACCTAAGATAACATTGGAAACACTCTTCTTATTATTAAATGAAGTTACTGTATGCAAGATTTGGTTTTCATCATAACCAATCTTTAAAAGTTCATTAGCAAAGAGTCCAATATTTAAAATTTTATCACTCTTTCATTTACATAATTTATCATTGCGATGCAAAAATGATTTCAGACTTGCCATTTTATGTATCATTGAAACACATGATTTAAAATGAATATATCCTCATTCTCCAATAGGTTTAAAAATTAATTTATAATTTAAATTAGTAGCAGCTCTAAATATTTGTAAATCCAAAAAATTTATTTTTCCATTTTGTTCATTCTCAATAGTCCATTTTAAATTGTTCAAATTCTTCAGATTATATAATGGAGCATCAATAATGTCTTTAGGATCACAAACAAAAATATCAACATATCTAGTATAAATTTTAATATCTTCAAAATTATAAAAATTAAATATAATATCTTCATATTTTGACAATGTATAATTACAAATTTGTGCTACCATAGGTAATACCATTGGCCATCCTTTACCCATTTTATAAAACTTATCATTATATGTTGCAATAATATTATCACTTATAAATTTTAGTGATTCAATAATAAAATTTATTAAATGTTTATTTACAGCCATATTAACTAGTTCAATTTCAATTAAACTTATAGATTCAAGATGATCAATTGATCCATACAATTTCATTACATCCAATGAAGCTAATGGATCATGATCTGTTAGCTTCATTGGATGTAACGGAATTGTATGGATCAATTGATCATTTTGAATTTATAAGTTTAATTGAAATTGAGCTTATTAATATGTCTGTAAATAAACATTTAATAAATTGTATTATTGAATCACTAAAAATTTATAAATGATAATATTATTACAACATATAATGATAAGTTTTATAAAATGGATAAAGGATGGCCAATGGGATTACCTATGATAGTACAAATTTGTATTTTTACATTGTCAAAATATGAAGATACTATATTTAATTCTTATCATTTTGAATATATTGAAATTTATACTAGATATGTTGATGATGTTTTTGTTTGTGGTTCTAAAGACATTATTGATGTTCTTTTATATAATCTGAATAATTTAAACAATTTAAAATGGACTATTGAGAATGAACAGAATGGAAAAATAAAATTTTTGAATTTACAAATATTTAAAGATGTTACTAATTTAAATTATAAATTATTTTTTAAACCTATTGGAGAAAGAGGATATATTCATTTTAAATCATGTGTTCCAGTGATACATAAAATGGCAAGTCTGAAATCATTTTTGCATCACAATGATAAATTATGTAAATATTGTACCAGTCAAAAATGCACCACCACCTAAACGCAAGTCGGATCCAAACTCAGGCAGTTCAAACTGAATTTAAATCCAACTCACCAGCTCAAATTAGTATAAATCGACAGCACAGTGCTATGCACCAAGAAACTAGCTCAATGGTTGGTGAGGATTAGAGACCCCTGAACTGACACTAATATCAGATAATTAATTAACTTAAAATACTTTTAAGTCAAATCACATGTATATGTTCGGGTTGCCAACACAGACAGTGAGCCTTAACATTAAAATAATTATAAAAGAATTAAGAACTAAGAAACCAAGTGTGTTTAGAAAATATTTAATAATAATACTTTGTTTTGTTTGAATTTTAAATAATGATTATATTAATCACTTCTAGCCTTTAACAGAGTTTATAATTATAATAAGAGTGGCATTCCTTATTATATGCCAACAAGTATTATGCAATATTGGAATTCTATGTCTATGCCCCCGACAAGAAACTATAGGCAGATAAAGGTATTCATTAGTAAAGGAAAGTATTACTCTAATTTTATACGAAAGAATGTGATATTTATTTTCATATTCACAAATCCATTCATGAAAAGCAAGTTATTTATTTTAGGGCATAACTTTAATCTTTATTGGAAAACTTATTTACTTCAAGATAACTGAAAATTTGTTGACTTTAATTGAAATCACTTCATCACGAATTATGAGCATCAGAGCAGGCTTTACTGGAACAGAAAGGTAACAGTGCTGATGAATTATGAGCTTCAAAGTACAATGAACATGAAAGATAATAGCTGCTCAGTGATTTAAAAGTAGTATGGTGGCTTGCATAGGACAAGTCTTATGCCCTTTAAGTAGATGTAAAACACGAGGAAAAGCCAGGCCGAGTCGTAACTATGAACCTTTGGTGTTCCAAATATAACATACGAGGGGAGGAAGTGCTTTCTTCCTCTATAATTAATATATCAGAAATATCATCACCGACAAGCCTGCGAAATGAACGATAGCCATATGCCAGCAATGTTGAAGATGATGACTTAATAGTCATTGTTTGAAAATAAAACCCAATGATAGAATGCTCTACATGATGACTTGATCAAATTAATTAAAGTCAAATGAGCTTTTAAGTGAACTATTTCAAAGTATTTATAAAATTATATTAGTTATGCCCCAAACCTTGTGTCCTTCCTGAATCTTAATAGAAAATTAAAAAGTTGAATTAGAATATATTTATTTGATTCCTTTATTGGCCCTTTTGCAAAAAACATTTTAAGATTATATATGAATAAATAAATAAATATTAGTGAAACGAGAAAATAGTGGTGGCATAGATTAGAAACAGAGCTAATAATTTATTATTAGCCAATGATAAAAATAACAATCATTTAATAATTTCTTTCAACTCGATGATTGATCGAACTGTATAAATCTAGTTCTAATGGGTGAGAATTAACTATCAGAATTACTCTTATATTACTGGTATAAGGCAAAGAAAACAAAGGAGATCATCGAGTCGAAGGATTATTGGTATATAATTAAAAATAACAACATTAATAAATTTACTCAATAAATATTCATAATAAAGTAATGAACCGCCATCATGAGAAAGGAAAGTTAAATTTAAAAACTAGAAGTTGAGAGAATTACGATATAATTTTATAATAGCATAAATAAAAGCAAGTTTACACAGAGAGTATTACATCTATGAAATGAAAAGAGCTCTTAAAGGGAGTGTAAAGTAAAGTTTGGAACTGGACAGAAAGTTTAAGGTTCATTATAGAAATATATTACCCATTTCTTTCAGGCTGGGCTCCTTAGGTTACATGTCCAAATTGGTAAAACGTAGGCACTATTTGATTGATTACTTGAACAGCATTTTATTTGATTTTGGCAGCCTGATTTGTCTGGAAAAAAATTAGCAGCTTCATTGAAGATTCTCAAAGGGCTTCAGGAGCCAGATTTCTGATGTTCTAGCCTTTCACCATAATCAAAACACTATTTAAAATGCACTGAGTTTACTGCACTTCTCTACAACAAAGATGACTTCTCTCTCTCCAAACTTTTCAGAGCTATATATACTGTCCTCTGATGCCTTCAGGCTAGCGCTTCTTTCATTATCAATGTTTTTAGATTTACTGGTTGTTATTCGATACATTCCTTCGATAAGGCTTTCAAACTCATTAACTTGAATTCATTTTCTAATTAGAAAATGAATTCTTAAAATCAGAAAATGATTTTAATTAGGAAATCCTTATCTTTTTTTTCTAATTAATAAAACTTTAACTATTGTTTTCGGAAAGGGAAAATCTGAAAGCTTATCGAAAAAATGTAGCTTTTAATCATTAAAACTTTAACAAATTATTTAAAAATAAAATCAAACATTCCCGACGCAATGAAACTTTCAAACAATTATATATATTTAAATATTTACAAATATATATGCACAATCCATGCAGTTATAATACATATAAATTCATGAATAATTCTATCATGAATTTATTAATAGAATTAATCAATTTAAATCTGAAACTAGTTATTTGAATACACATTTATGAAATAAGTTTTTCTTTATGGAAATTAGCATGGATTAAACATATAAAGCCCCATTGCATCAGAAATTTAAGGTTAGTAGTAGGCTTTGAAGTGAGCTTATAGGTAGATGTCATGAAGCTAAGATCGAACTCAGATCCGACTGCTTCAATATAAGTGATAAAATATTAAATATTGAACTCTTCACTAATGAACTTCGAAAGATTGGTTATGATAAAAACCAAATCTTCCATACAGTAAATTCATTTAATAATAAGCAGAAGGTCTGCAATGTTACTTTAGATAATAAAAAATGGATATCTATGCCGTTTATAAATAACTTGCAATCTAAATTAATTAAGAATATATTTAAAGAAAAGTATAATATTTCATTTTGTGTTTTTCCAAATGTTAATCGATTGATTAATAATTCTAAAAATATAATTCCTAAGTTGCAAAGAAGTAATATAATTTATCAGATTTCATGTGGATGTCAAAAATTGTATATAGGTGAATCACGATGTTCTGTGGAAAAAAGGTTAAAGGAGCATCAATTATTATATAATTAAATTAAAAATAATGTAAATAATCAATTTAATACAGTTTCAGTATTCTTTGACCATGAAAAAACTTGTAATAATAGGTTTACATTTAATAGTAATGAAATAAAAATATTAATGAAAGAAAGGAATCATAAAAAGAGGAAAATTAAAGAGGCAATTTTGATTGATAAATATAAGGATGATGTTATTAATAGGCAAGTTGCAGATATGGTCATACACAGCTTATAGAAATATATGTAACATTATGTGTAACAAAATTTGAAATTCAGGTAAAACTGATGAGAATTACTAAATAATCGAAAGTGTTTCAAAAAAATTTAAACTATAATATTGCTTATACCATTAATTTTTTATGTTTTATATATAATATTTATTTTCTATAATGGGTATTGTACTTTTATATTATATTATATATATATATTGTAGTGATGAGCTACAACCTGCCACACCATCCAGTTATTTAAGACACTCTACCAATTGGAGCCTCATAACATATTTACTTAACCAATAAATTACCAAGCAAATTGTCATACTAACATTTTTTTTTCCAACATATATATGTGTATAAACATCTTTTTTATTTCTAAAGAAGTAATAAAAGCCATTAAATTACTAGGAAGAAACAGATAGGTATATTAACACTGGAATAAAACATATAATATGTTACTAACTGGGGATAACTATACAAAAAAACTTACACATAAAGTTAAAAAATAAATAAATAAATAAATAGAAACAATTACTGAATTAAAATCTAAACACATAGCAACCATTTGTGGAAATGAAATTTAAAATATTTATAAATTATTATTTTTATTTATAATCCCATTTATTTATATTATGTCTGTTAAACAATAGGAAATGTCAAGGTTAAAATGCTTAAAAAAACTTCACGCGACCTACAATGCAGTATTAATTGTTATAATTGTCTTCTGCATTCGAAGATCAAACTTTTTTTTTTCCTGCTTAAAAATAAATTATGAATACAAAATGGATGTGAATGTTTGAATTTAAATATATAAAAAAAATTTTTAAAATATTAATCAAAATGATCAAAAGCTGAAATTTTAAAGCAATCGTTTGAAGGGAAAGAAATAATTTGAAAGTAAGAAGATTTAAATTATTTGCTAATTAGACAAAGTTTAGTTAAATTTATGCATTGCAGTAATATTCAATAATTAATTGTTTTGATATATAATAATATCGTCATTGAAATCTTGAGAAACAAATGAACCAATAAATATCTATTATTTTTATATCATGATTGCTTGCTGAAAAGTTTGTACCATGGGGTAATAATACGTAATCAATAAAGCCATGAAAGTTTAAAGATTTTACCTGCCCATTTGGAGGAAACTTGAAAACTATCTTTGCTTTAAATAAAATGCCTAATCAAATCCAAGAGAGGATAATTGGAGAACATTATTATTTTTTGACTCAGACAAGAAATTTCTATTCGTCTTGGGAGCAGAACTTCATGTCCATTCTTAAGAATTTGTTTAGAAAATAAACAGTTTCCAGTAGACTCATCAAACTTTAATTAACACAATGGGATAAGAATTGTGATTTTTGTTTTATTATTTTGTCTATTGTAAATTTTATGTATTATTTTCATTTCTACAAATGGAAGCTAATGTGTATAATTTTGGAGAAATGCTGTATGAGAGTAATAAGGGGGGAAATATTAGATTTAAATATATATATATATTATCATCTTTAATTGTATAAAGAATAAAAAAATTACTAGTTTTGACCTCCCCATCTGATTGACTTTTAACAACATATAGGAAATTGAAAAGTAAGAAATTTTAATATCTTACAGTAAGCAGCACACGATGATAAAGTTTTATTTCTTTATTATTAATTAAGCTTATTTTTATATTACTGTTAAATCAATGATTTATTATCATTGATTTATCTAGGCAACAAAGATTTTTTTGTTGTTGTTATGTTTGTATACATATTTTAAATTAGCCAGCTAAAATCAAAATCACATATACATATTATAATTTTACATATTCATTGTTGTAAATAATTAGTCAAGTACATGAACTTCTACCATTGGGTTTAGGGCAAGGGTTTTATTTTTATTAATATCATTATAGATATCGATGTGGTAGAAATTCATCCTTGACAAAATCAATTACATGTATCAGATTTAATTGTTATTCATATTTTTTTTTTGTTAATCAATAAATGTTTATATAATTCATTATTTTAATTTGGTCTGTAACTCATCATTATTTCAATATCCACCATCACTTTATAGTTCTTCATTATTCACATACCCATTATAAACATTATTATCTTATTTAGTTTTACACCTATTAATATTATTACTATGGTAGAGGAAATACATATACATATTTAAGTCATTTATTATAACTTTTAGTACATATATACTTATACTGCACATACATATTTTTTATATATCTTATGCTTAATTGATTTTTGATAATTAATTATCACCTATATAAAGGTGCAATAACTACTATTAGTGTGATCTCCTTCCCTGAAAAGAGAGCTCAGGCAATTACTCCCTGAGTTTGAATACTGTGGTGTAACATGGCTAGAAAAGGGTGAGAATTGGATGAACTGACCCAAATTGTATCTACGTTAATAAAAATAGGTAGAGCTAGTCTATTGGAAGTAGATACAATCACAGCTTATGTATTTCATTGAGTAATCACTTGCATCCTATCCAAAGACCCAAAGTCCGACCATAGTAAGATGTGCTCCCCCTGTCTCTTCTTAAAATCCACCAGCCCATTACAATATATATATATATATATTGCTGTTTTAAATATTTATCTATTTATAAGCTTAGATAACAGAAGAAAAGTGGACCTCATTTTATTTTTATCATTGTCATACTATGATATCTGTTATGATGACATGATTGGACTTAGGGAATGGTATGAATATTATAATTACTGTATGGGGTTCTTTCAGTTAGCTTTAGCAGTTGAGGAGGGTTAAGAAATTAACTGAAAATATTTCTAAGAATTGAAAGACTGCATATAATAGTTAATTTATTTGTATTATTTTTATTGTTATCCTTTATGAAGTATTATAACTTTATCTTTCTTATTGCATTGCCAAATCTATAAAATATTAAATCATCTAAGCTCATTATTACTGTTTTACAATGCTTTTATTACAACCCTTAAGACAGTTTTAAATGCCCAGCAATCTTCTTCAGAACCATAACAAACACACTACCAATACATGTTTACAAACATACATGAATATATATATATATATATATATATATGTATATATATATATATGTATATATATATATATTGAAATGGTCAGATTCATTGATTTTGCTAACACATTTGAGTTATTTAAACCCCAAACATGAGAGGAACCGAACTTTCTAGGAGGGTTTGCCTTCTAGATATCCTATTGCCTGAATCTAAAATCTAAGTTCCACAGCACCAACTATGTGATAACTTACATCTGATGCTACTCATAATATACCATTTTACTGGTGCCAGTGATCAGGGAGAAACTAAAGAGATCCTATATGCAATATAAGCATGGGTTTGCTAACTAAGTGTCTATGGATGGCACCAAAAGAGATGTATAAAAGATATAGACCGAGACATTGATATAGAATTCAAGAAAGTAAATAAAAGAATCAAAATTTAGTAAATTTAAAAGATTTATTAAACTACTCAATTATCTTACACGTATCTGTCTGTCTTATTTAAGACAGTGATGTTTACTAACTAAGATTTTGTTTTAAAACAATAGTGTCAGTCAAAACTTACATTATGGGTTATTATTGAATTCTACTCGCCATTGAGCTATTACATTAACATTTGTCAATAATTTTCCTAAGAGAGTTTGTGAAGATATATGAGGTGCTTTACGTAAATATCAGAAATAGTTAAATAAAAGGTTTGGAGACGAGTAAGATTTCAATATAACACTTCATGATTTCAAGAATAGAACAAACTGATGATCATTAAGCTCATAAGTTGAAATGCGATTAGGGCAAACATTGCATATTCATAGGAAATAATTAAATTATAGTTGGAGATCAAAGGTTTACTAGTTAGAATTTCTGTAAAGAATGGAAGGATTGGTATATTGAAACTTTAGAAGTTTTGCTAAAATAAATAACTTAAATAACCAAATAAAGAAACCAAGGACGATATCGTGCTCAAATCCATAGGAAGTGGTGTCACATAGTAGACCATAGTCTTGACTCATTCAAGTGTACCTTTTTTAGCAACTGTGTGAAACTGTATTAGAATCTACCAAGGTGTGACAATTCGAGTATACACTCTAAATGGGAATTGCAGAAAGTGGAAGGGTAATGGTCTCAGCTGTTTAAAGCCCTTTGGAGGAGTAAAGTCAGGTCTCATTTTCAATCACTCTACTAGCAACACTCAAATAAAGTATTATAAATATTTCAACAAGGGTTCATTGAGTTTGATCAAGCACCTAATCAATTCATCTGATATTTATTTTTTAAGAAGGAGTCCATTCATTTACTCAAAATCGTCAAGTGCTTCGTGAAAATCTAAGCAAACAATAAAACATATTTAAAACAGAGAATCCATGATTGTGGGGTTTTGAAAGAAAATATAAGTTAATTACACAATCATGCATTAAATATTTACTCATAGACCTTGCACATATTCCTCATATTATGTTAAAAAAACCAATAAACATGTGGGGGAATTTAACTGCAAATATATTAAATAGTTAAATAATAGTAAGATAGCCCTCAAATGAGAGATTTAATGAGATAATAAAATAGGACAAAATTTATCATAATAAAAGAAAAACAAATTAAAATACAAAATATTAACCCAAGTATAGAGATAGAATACACTAATTAAGTTGCAGAATTTAAATAAACAAGGAACATAATTATAAGATAAAACAATAGAAACAAATGGAATTAGCTATAGCTTAAGAAGGAAGTATGATATCACAAGAAACTCTTGGATTGATTTTAAGTTATCTCATCAGAAGTAGGCATTTGAAAGAGGCACTTTCAGGTGGGGACTTTTTTTAGTTGAGGATAGCAGCACTCATAAGGAATTTGGCAGCAAACTTCGGTTCACAGTTCTACATTTTCTTTAGCAGCAGTGGCAGTCTTTAGGGCTGTGGAGTAAGTGAAAGCATTGGATGGTATGGTGTGCAGTAGTGAGGCCATTTTCCAAAAGAAAAAATACCTTTCATGACAGCTCTCCTCAGTCATTTTAGGATTTCTGTTAAAGGCTGGTTGTGTGCAGTTCTCTGAGATTCCTAAAACTTTTTCAGCAAATTAAACTTTTCAGAGAACACTTTAAGTGCATAAATGCAATATAATTGAATACTTATAGTCTACTGGAATACTAAATTTTGACTTCAATAAAAATAAGTGCAGGCCACTTGCCTACTGTCAGAATACTAAGACTAGAATAATTTAAAACTAGAATAAGAATGAATAAACAAAAGAAAACCCCTCTATGTATATCAGAGCTGTACAATAAAAATTGCCCTGGAGCATTTCAAATATATAAAAAATTTGCTATCTTATCAATCTTATCAAAGCTGCAATCAAACCCATCCAAATGTTCAAAGGCATTCAACAAAATTTCAATTAATTTTTCTATTGTTAACTAACCTGTAGACATTATTTGGATTAAAAACTTTGATTTCATTAAAAAAGAACCTCTTTGCTAATTAAAATTTCCCCTAAGTGGACATCTGCTGTATTTCTAGATAAGCCACTAGAACATATTAATTAAACTATTGTTTTTTTTTACCAACCCTCATTTATTTTTCATAAAATTGATGGTGTGATTACTGGAAATCTAAAATAACAACTTATTTACTCTTTTAATTTTCAATGTTTAAATCTATTTATGGGATAAATATAATTTTATTTTAAACAAAAAATAAATATTAGGAATGTAATATTCTTTTATAAATAGATTTAAACAGAAATAATTTTAAATAACACAATTATTTTAACTTAAGTTTTTAAAATAAATATATCGCAGTGTGTGTGCAATTATGACCTATATAACCTACTTTTTAAACAAATATCTTTTACGTGTACATGCACATAATTTACACTAATTATAAACAGAAATATATATATATAACATGAGCATTGTTCTCATGATTTAAAATTAGGAGGGATTTTTGGTATATAAACACATTGCAGACACACTATGATACACTGGAGTTTAAACTAAGGTATGAGAGTAGGAAGGAGATAAGAAAAAAAGGTAGAAACAAAAAGATCTTGTAAAGCTAATCTTAATGTTTCAATATATATATACTATCCCATAATCATTATTTATATACCCACATATATTTTTATATGCCTCTTTATATAATTATTACCTTTTTATATATTATACATTCTACTCTTCATATTCTATATTTATCAATTATTATTTTCTCTAATCTTATATATATAATTTTTATTTCATTTAAATTTATTCTTATTAATCTTTTACTATTTAACTCTAACATTATTTATTAATAATTTAATATTTTACATTATTATTATTAATTATATTAACATTCAATATGTATAATTTCTTTTACCTATAATATTTTTTAAGTTATTTTTTATATCTAAATTCTACTTATATATCCAAACCTTGACTGCTAAATTCAAACTTTAAATTTTACAATTACACTTTAGTAGTACCATCTTTTTATTTTTATATAACTAAATGTATTTTACTTTAGTAGTTCCCTCTTTTTAATTTTTTGTATATCTAAATTTTTTGTATCAAAATTTCACTTCAGACACAAATCTCTATTTAATACTGGCTTAATATCATTAATGTAAATAGCTACCTTTATTTTCATACCCTTTTTATTATTTGTAGATTTATCTTATCTTTATACAGTCCTTTCCAACCTCATCCTTGTGTGTCTAATGTATGCTAATACATCAGTAAATTTTTATTATATTTATGTTCTAATAATCTTTGATATAGTAAATTTTTGTTTCTCCCATATAACTTACTTTTAGATTGTTACTTTGACACTTTTTACAATTAATTTCAGATATTCCATTTATTTTATTATCTGAATTTTTATTATAATTACTAATATAATTATTGTCTAAAATTACTAATCATATTTTTTTTCTTTCTTTATTAACTCACTAACATTTCACTATAAACTCATCAACACTCCTTTAACACTTTAAGCAAATAATTTTATTTATTATAACAATTTTAACTGTACTAGCAGAAATGGATGTTGTTTGATAAAAGTTATACTCTAAATTTATTGCATTACTAAATTTTTTACTTAATTTTACCTATAACTTTATTTTAAATTCTTAACTACATAATTATTTCCTGTCTTTATATCTATATAATTAACGTTATTAGCTACTTTTTCTTTCTTACATTATTATTTATATAATCTATCATACTTTCTATTAATTTAATATTATCATTTATAAATTTATTTGAATAATCATTATTTATAAATTCTTCTTTTATTAAATCCATTTGTTTAACGTAATCTTCTTTTATTTAAACAATAATTTCTGTTCTATGAATTCTAGAATGTATTCTATTTATTTTATATTTTTCTTATATTTGAGTGCCAATTAGTTACATTATTATTTAATATTACTTTTCTTATGAATTGCTGTTTCAATCCTACATTTCTCTTCTTTTATATGACTTAATCAACTTTATATTTTAAATATGCCAGTATATTACTCTCCTCTTTTTTTTACAGTAAATTTAATATGTTTATCCATCTGTATTATCATTCTCTGTAAGTAAATCTATTTGTCTTTGTGTTTTTATTAAATATAAATAAATAATCATCTACATATCTTTTAATAAAGATTGGAGCATTATTATTTACTGACATCAACTTCTCCAATTCCCCTTCCATATAAATATTACTCAATACTCCACTTAATGCTTCTCCTATTAGTAGATCTTTTGGTTTATAAAAACTTATCATTAAATTGAAATCTTACTTATACAACATAGTTCTATAATATCCTTTTTAATTGTTTTATAAGTATATTTATATCTTTATTATTATCTTTTTTATTTCTAATTAATATATATATAATCTTTGATTTATCTAATTCAGAATTAACCACTAGGTTGCAGACATAACTACTATGCCATATTTTTTTAAATATATATAAGCACAACAAATAAGATAAGAAATAAATATAATATAATAAATCGTTTAGTAATTCTGAAGTATTCAGTTTTTAAAAAAGTATTTTTTTTTTACTAAAAGCTGTGGGTAATATCACAGAACTTTTAAAAATTGATGTGCTTAAATAAAAACGAAAGTGCCTGCACACACACACATACAGTTGCAAATAAAAAGAAAATACTTTAAAAATAAAAAGGTAAAAATAACTATTTTCTGATTCTAATTCTTATCAATGTGATTATTAAAAGAAAAGAAAGTAGACATGTTCATTAAAAGTTCTATTCAATAACACCTGCAGCTTTTAACTTTGTCAAAAGCAATAAATTGATGTTGTTTTAAATCTATTTAGTTACAAGCAACAACAAATTACAATATTTAAAAACAAGAAGAATATAAATAAATTATATTTAAATGTCAATAGTGTCAGTACTTGTCGTTGATTGGTTAAACTTATTAATTTAGAAGCAAGCATTTTATTTCTTTTTATGTACACATTTTCAAATTTATTTTAGTCTTTTAAAAGTAAGTTTAACTTTGGTAATACTTTTTAATCGAAAACGTACTCCTCAAACAGAGATGAATTTAGATGACATTGTTTTCATTATTCTATCATCGCAAAAACTAACAATAATTTAGAAATTTTAGCATAACAAAACAGCTATTTTTATGGGGGAAAACTTTTATAAATATCTTAGCTGAATATTT
Source organism: Epiperipatus broadwayi (assembly GCA_028023455.1). Taxonomy (NCBI): domain Eukaryota; kingdom Metazoa; phylum Onychophora; class Udeonychophora; order Euonychophora; family Peripatidae; genus Epiperipatus; species Epiperipatus broadwayi. Next base: position 33,257 of record JAQFVV010008206.1, read on the forward strand.
GATTCTATATGAGAATAATTTCGATTGATTAATTGAGGATAAAAAATTTAAGGGGAGGGGGAGTGAACCTTCAATGCTGCTTAGTTTATAAAACCTAATGGAATAATTTTTTAGATATGATAGATAACAGTAAATAACAAATAACAATACTAATTTAAGACTACCTCCTACTGCTTTGTAAAATAGAATGTTGATTCATCAATGGTAAAGTGTTGTTTCCAATACAGTTTTTTTTCTTCACACATTATATTGGTCATTTTCCTATACTAACTATGACAATTGTATTGGTTGTTTGCACAATTATATTTCCATCTCTTAACTACATAATACCATTTCTTTTCTCTTTTTATTTTAACTCAAGCCCCAATGATTTATGAAAGTGATGGTGTGGACAAACTTAGTAGTAGGGAAAATCTTATCTCCAAAGTCCAGTCATCAATAAATCAGTTGTGAATAGGATTTTAAACATAAGTTTCAGCTAGCAAACATTTTTATATTTAAGAAAAGGCTATTTAAGGGATCTTCTTACCATGGAAATTGAATGGTTCTAGAAAATGTGATATAAGAATGGTCTATCTTACAGTATGGTTAGGTGGTTGTGATACCTAGCAATTTACTCATTAAATAATATAGTGGCAGTACTACAGATATCATAATTCTATTTTTTAATATAACTTCATGTTATGTGTGACCTTTACTTGATATAAACATTCCAAGACTAGTACAGAAGTCTGCACTGACGACTAAGAACCATTAAGATTTATAAATAATATAACTACTCTTAATAAAACTTTCTTCCAAAAAAGAAGTTTAATAGAAAGAGGGAATGACTACAAGTTTTAAGGGAAGTTCAGTTTAGTCAGTGAAAGGAGAATATATGGAACTGAATTTATTATAAAGTCTAATTTTTCTTCTACTTTTTGAATTACTCATTGTGTCAATAAAAATATTTGCCTTAAAACTTGATATGCAGAATAGTATCAATGCTCTTATCTACATTAGAATTAGAGAAATCACAGAAAGAAAATCTGTATTCCTTGATTAATAATATTATTATGAAACATCACTACAATATCAATTTTTTTCTTGGGAGAACTAATTAATATTTTGTACTTATAGCAGACAATGACCATGACATTAAAGCTGTGGATTCAAATGATCATCGTTATTACATTTTTGCACAATATACAGACTGCCTACGACAAATACTTTATTTAGGCAAAAAAAAATTACTGTAAAAAATATGGATAAATGCATTCATGCTCAAAACACTGATGTTTAATACAGAAGTAAATAAAGGCAATAAAATACTGATATTTTATCAGTTTTATTAAGCATGCCTAGTATTGCATCTAAATAAATAAATAAAATATTCAATAATGTTCAGAGGATATCCAGAGCAGATGAATGCTAAATTGAAGTGCATTTTTAGTTAATAATCTCAAAGCAAGTTTAAAAGAGAATTAATGTGGATCTTAAGGAAATATCATCAATGTAAGTCTAGATGAAAGATAATGGGTTATGTAGTAACATCAAAAATTCTCAATATCATATTTATTAAGTATTAGCTTCTGGAGAAAGAGTGAATTTTGGTGGAGATCCAGATGAAGTGTAAGAGTAAAAAAATAAACTAAGGAAGGTGAGATGAAAGTTGGTGAGTGTGAATATTTTTGTGATTAGTAAAGAGTCTAAAATTGTGGTATATTTAGTAATCACTTCTCAAATAATTTTTATATGATATAAATATATGTATCCATATTTTAAAATTTGGATATTATCTCTAAAGAATTATGTGCCTTTGGATAGCACAAGTGAGATCTTCTGAGCTCTTATCAATCTGCCCAATGTTGCAATTTTAGGAACTTGAACTAGTTGCATTGCAATTAGGTTAGTAGAGTTCTTTCTGAACTGGTTTCTACAGCTAACCATTAAATAATTTAATTTCATTTATGTGCTTGACATGATTGTTCTATCATAACTGGATCATACTCTAAAATAATTACCAGCTTACTAGTGAAAAATAGATTAGCATAATTTATTCAGGAGTTTGATATTGGTTCTGAAAATTGCAAAATCTATTAATCTGTCTGACTTTTAGTAAGTTATTATGAAAAATGTTTATTCATCTTGTTCAAGTTATGAATATCTCTAAATTGATAATAATTTTCTTCCCAGTATTATTATATTAATATTGTAAAGAATCAATTTATGACTTCATCTAGATTCTAAAGTCAAAAGTGATTAAAAAAAATACAACTAGAAGGTGGATAGAAAGGACATTTATTCATATAAAGAAATATAAACAACATCTAAAACTGCAATTAAAAGACATGATTTCAGAAAAGAAATGAAACAAAGAGTGGAAAAAAAGGATCAATAGTTAGTTATGTCAGACAAATTAATAGTAGATCCTATGACTTATGAGATTTTTTTCATGTATTCAAAAAAGAATGTGATTGTATAGTTAATACTCTATTGCATATTCAATTATAATCTTTTAGAATATTTAAAGTTTCTAGTGATAAGTAAAATTTGTACTTTACAAACAATAAAATAAATAAATAAATATTACATAAAGGTAAATGATGATGTTAGCAAAATATCTGAATAGTTTGGTGTGTTCATTTTGCTCTAAATTAAATCTTAATAGTTAAATGGCTTAATAAAGGATTGTAGTAACTAAAAGAAAAAACATTAAAAACGGAAGAGCTTGAAAAAGTATTTTGCTAATTTTGCAATGTGATTATCAGAGTTTAAATAAAGGATAATCATAGCTTCTAATAAAAGAATTAATACCTAAAATTGTGTGTTAAATATTGTTTTAAATATTTCAAAAATAGAAAATTTCTACAATATTGTAACTTAACTATGATATTTCTGTCAATGAAATGTAATTAAAAGCAATACTAATACAATATATTTACAAAACAACTTTGAATTTTTAATGCTAAGTATCTTCTCCCTATCCTTTTTTTTTTTTGAAAAAAGTATAATGATTTATCTTTAAAAAATTTATTAAACACTGAAAATATATCAAATTGTATTTAATGTTTTCAATAATTTTTCTGATAATACAGCATTACTTTGTTTTTAATTTATTGTATTATAATTAGTAAAATAAAATACAGTATAATTATTTTAAATCAACACATTAGGAAGTAAGTTTGAATTATACAAAGGGGATCATTAAGATAATAAGAAAAACAACTTAATTAAAGGAGAAAGTATTTATTGAAAAAAATTGTACAAAACTATTTTTATTTAGACTCAATTGTATCATTAGGAAAAAAGTATACAATGAAGAATTCTAAAGGAAAAATCAATTTGTGATTTACTATGAATTATATTTATGAATCTATCCTAGTCATATTCAAAAACAAAGTTAACAGTAAGCAATATTGAAGCTCACAGTTTGGTACAACATATCAATGAACCAAGGAAAGACCTACGTTTTAAAGTCACAAATATTTTTTCACTAGTATTATTAAGTATCTGCAATAAGAAATATATATATATATATATATATATATATATATATATATATATATATATATATATATATATATCAAGATGAATAGTAAAAAACACCAAACCACTATTGATGATTGATTTAAGTATATATTTTCAACATGCCATGTAGATGTCATCATCAAACTCTTAAAAGTGGATACCTTCCTTAAGTATTGTAGTGAATACAGATAAAAACTTAGCCTGTAAAATCTCCAAATGGAATTCTTAGATAGAGAGTATAGAGCACTGAATTCTGAGAAAAAAATAAAAGAAATGTCAAAGAATGAATAAATTAACTTACCAATTAGAAACCTTTCAAACAAAGAATAATTTTGTTTGCAGTCCATATCTCAAATTTATACACAAATGTATATAGATGCTGCTATTGGATCTTTCAAAATGAATACTTTTATTTCTATACATACTTTCTAACTGAATTTTGTAAATTTATTATTATTAATAATATTAATTACGTTAAACTATTGTTACATGTTTCAATTATATATTTATTTTATACTTTAGCAATGCACATTAGGTTTCATCTTATCTTTAAAATAATATTTATTTTGTATTTAACATATATATATATATATATATATATATATGTATATGTATATATATATATATATATATATATATATATAGTATCTTGTGTGGTAATCCAAACTTGCAATTTTATTGGTAGTGAGAAGGGGGATTTTTACTATTAACAGTCTTTTGACTGTATTTTTCTTCTACTATAAATCATTCTTCTGCCTACGCATACCCAAATAGCATAGGGCCCAGTTATTTTACTTTTTTTATAAACTGGAAGTTAGAGAGAAAATTTAATAGTGTTTTAATTTTATTTTAATATTAATATTTATAACCTAATATAAGTGTTGCTAATGCTGATAGAGTTTTATTAATTAAGTTATTCATTAACCTGGAAACATTTCTTTGTGCTAGTATTTATTATCTAATTAAAATAATTGGTTTTTTTTTTGCTAAATAAAGAGCATCTCATTTTTTTCATTTGTTATTCTATTCTATATTTGAAAAACTGTTGATTGTTAATAATTTAGAATTAAAAATCTTGTGAAATAATATTTTCTTACTGGGATTGTGTTTAAATGCATAATAAGTTGGGTTATCATTATGTTATTCTATGGACTGACTGTTGT